>JAJGOT010000955.1:0-135718 GCA_022457155.1 Cladopsammia gracilis
AAAGAGGACGAGGCCTTATCGTCAGCAGGGAATATATACTAAACGTGCTAAAACAAACAGGCTGCAATATTTTTTAATATTGCAGCCTGCACACTGCAATGTTTTTAATATTGCAGCCTGTTTGTTTTAGCACGTTTAGTATATATTACCCCTGATAATTTCCCTGCTGACAAAAAGGACCGCCCCCATTTTCCTGAGTCGGTTGTTTTAGCATCTTTAAAGACTGCAATCAGTGATTTAGTGCGGAGAGAGAACAATGGCACTGGGTATTCTTAATCGAATAGTAAATATGTTAGTTACTTCGGCCAACAGCAATATGTGATATATTGCAGTTCCAAATGCCTTTTTTCAGACTATATTTGAGACCTCTCGTGAGCGACTGCCTCTGGTAGCTTCTGGTGGCTTTAATACGTGAGATTCGAATGTCTTTCGTATTTTTTACTTGCGAATTCTGCGTTAGCATTAGAGGTTCTACTCTACTTGTACGTATCATTTTGGAGGTTTCGTATACGCCGCGGTTTCGTGGTTTTACGAATGTTGCGATCACAAGCAAAAGATTTAAAAGACAGAAAACAATACCACAACACGATAGCTAACGAACAATGGCTTCCGCAAAACCAAGAAATAACCTACGGCCAACTATAACGTAAGAAAAACTATACATATTTCTTTTCTTATTCTTTTATTTTCCGGCAATAGTTTTGACAAGCTACGTTCATGTCACTAAACGGAACGCTGTCGCTGGCGTACTGAGGTCTACAAACAAACTTTTGTTGAAACCTGTTTTCAAATAGGTTTTGTTGTCCAAATATATCCATAAGAATAAAAGGAAAATGTTTTCAAAATAGGCAATAAAGTTTTAAAGGAAAGCGCGGAAATAAGCGTCAAAGGGGTGATGAAATTCATAAACAAACATGGCAATCGAGGGACGAAATGAAAAATACTTTTTTTTAAAGACTATCTAGCAAACTAACTTGTTTCTTTAAGTATGTCCGCGTGTCCTTTCCTAACACAACCTTTGTGCAATAAGCCCGCTAATTGTCTGCTCTAGAGCGGAGTAATCCTTGGCATTTCCCGCGGAAAGCTTGCGCAGACTTAGCACTTTCCATCCATTGTTGATCTTGCACAAACTGCACATGATGATGGCCTGAGAATGAGCGGCGTGGTCCATGTGGTCACTGCAGAGTTGTTTCTCAGGTTCTTTGGCGTCGAAGAACCGTAGACTGGGATTTTTGAATTTGGAGATGTTTGGTGAATTCCATGCACTTAAGGTGAAAAACAGTTTGTCGATTTCGCCAGGCAGGCTCTTCAACTTCACATTTATAGTATGGTGACCCAGGCGTTTGGTGTCATCCATAACATCACCGGAATGATACACTGCTCTTCCAAAGCGTTGTGTGCGGCAAAAATCTACTTTTTCCTTAATGCATTCGCCACTGTAAATAAGAACGGATGCGTCCAGGTAATCTCGCCTTTCACTGGGATAGCCCCAGAACAAGTCAAAAATCACGTGGTCAAACGCATCAGGGATGGCATACAGCAGAACAATAAGGTGCAAGGTACTGAAGGGCTGAACGGAGTAGTCTTGTAATTGTGCTTGTTTGAAGTCAAGAGTGTAAGTCTGCAAATAAAAAACAAAAGCGATGGCGCCTTTTCTTTTCTATACATTGCACGTCCTTTTTAAGGACAGAACACAATTTGCATGTGTTCCGCGATTTCAACAGCTGAGGCGAGTCATCGTGCGCGAAAAGCTTTAAGAAAAACAAACATAGCATCTATACAGCGATCACTATATTTTGATCAGTGTGGCTAGCGAAAGAGTTGTTTTCCGTTTTAAAATCAAATAGTCTATTGTGTGAGGGAATTTTTGTGGGATCAATATATAAGAAATGCAGAGGAACCCCTATATAACGAAGTGCCAATGACGTCTCGTTATATTGGGGTCCTTTTTCAGACATTTTACTACAACTTGGCTGAAGAATATCGTTCGTTATACCGGGGTCTTCGTTACAATGGGAAAATACCCTGCCTTTTTGGGTCAGTTTTCCCTTTGTTAAGTGCTGCCGTTCCAACTCCATGTTGGTATGCACTTGCTAGAAGTTTATGTAGAGCTACTAATTTGTATAGGTAATCACATGATTTCGAGTGCGATTTGGAATAAATGAGCACGAGTAAATTTTAGCGGCGGGTGCAATTTGTGGTCTCTGAAAAATTTACGAGTGCTCATTTATTCCAAATTGCACGAGAATAGTCATGTGATTACTTGTTAATAATATACATGCAAAAATTTCTGTCACGCTGCGATTGTTTTCGTTACAAAAATTCACTTTGCCACGTTTCGATTACTCCACTTCAGATTGGTCGAAATTTTGACAGGTGAATTCGTGCGTGAATATTCATGCACTCTCTACAAGAACTGCATCACAAGTTTTTCGTCTTTCTTAGCCACTGTTAGAAACTTTGTAAAAGAACGAAGCAAAACATAGACGTCGCCATGGTTTTGCTCTTATCCGCAGGCTGGTATTGTTGAAAGGTTTTAATCCTTGCGCATAATTCATTCGCTTTTGTTTGAATCGTTTGATTGAGCCGTTTCCGGACATCAACGGACTCGCGCACAGCACGAGTCACTGTGAAGAAAACGAGACAAAGTTACAAACACCGTCGACCCCTCCTTAGGAATATAATTGTCCATGAGGCACGTGACCAGAGTTGACCAGGGTCTCTCTTCTCTCGCTCCAGGTGGCGGGAAGATGAGAGACCCTGGGAACGAGGTTGCCCGGCAGTCAGCAGAAAATTGTTGTGTGTCGTGAACATGTGCCGAAGCTTGGATATTTCGTCAACTGGAACATCGAAATAATTTTGGGAATCGCTTGGCATTTCTAAACGAACTTTGATTACTCTTAAGAGGTTTGAGTGAGACGTTCAGTCGAAATTCTGTGAAAATTTCTGACTGCGAGTCTCACCAGAAATTTTCCAAGTGTCGAGAACATAGCGATCTTATAGTATGCCCAAGCTTGGATATTTCGTCAACTGGAAAAGGAAAATAATTTTTGGAAGCGCTTGACATTTCTAAACGAACATCGAATACTCTCAAAAGGTTTGAAAGAGCCATTCAGTGAAAATTTTGTGAAAATTTCTGACTGCCGGGCATTTAGTCTATTTGAGACCGTACCCGGCTGCCAGGCATTTAGACATGACTCCGGCTCTCTCGAGGGCGCTCGGCCCAGTCTCGCTCCGCATCACACATCGCCCAAGCGCTGTGGGCGCGTTGCACCGCCCATTCTTTTTAGCGCCCTGGTTTCTTTTCACTATTGAGGGGTGGGATGGGTGTGGTAATCTAGCCTGAGACTATAAGTGTCCTTTTGTATTCACACCTGTCTATGGTGTGGGCAAATCAGGAAATAAATTAACTAATAAATAAATATAAAAAAAACATGTCAATTGTTGGATACAGCACCATCAGTGATTTCGATTTGTTGATGGCAAAAACTAAAAATCAGCGTTTTATTAGGTAAAAAGCGGTCGTCAAACTGAATAAGGAATGAAATTTTATTTTATCTTTAGTCAAGCCAAGCATAAGGGTGAGAAATATATTTACCATTAGTTCCTTATCTTTGTATAGCAGTCGCTGTTTATCAAGTGACGGACCAAGCCTTTCTTCCACTAGTTTTTTCACAGCGTAAACTGTCGTGTGAGGACGATATTCCAGCACTGTGCTCTCCCCTCCCAGCATAACCACTGAGATGGTTTCGTTGATATCCTCTGAGACATCCTCTGCAGTTTCGGCCAGTCGGTGAGGAGTTTCTGGGAATAGGCGTTCCAGGGTCTCCACGAACTCGCAGTAGGAAGGATTGTTAGTAGTTATTTGCTCAGAACACTGTGAACATCTGTTTGCATTCTTAACAAAGTGAGTGACACACTAAGTGGAGGAAAAATAAGAGAAGTTATTTAATTTCGTGTCTGTGAACAAGAAAAGACAAATTGAAAGTTTGTATTGGGTTGCACATAGAGCCTTGTGGAAATTCAAATCATCCACTCTTGCAAGTTTGATTTGAATAAAAGTAGGCTAAAGTTTTGATCGTCCTGGGAGAGCCTGGGGCAGAAAATCGAAGCGGGAGGAGGATAAAAAGGGCATTATTGGTGCGAGCGAGATCACTCTACCGCCCGTTTACCTTACTCTCGCCCCGACAGTCTGCCCCGGGTCTCCCGAGATGGGTTTTGATCTGTAATGGGCTTGTATTTGGCTTCCTCTGTGTAAACATCTTTTTGACTCGTGAATACGCGAAGCGTAAAACGAGTTGAAGCATTTAGGGTAGAAATTCGATCGCTCGCCACTCGGCTGTATACTTTTGTTGGTAATTCCTCTGACTACTGCATTACGTCATCCAGTTGTCGCGTTTCACACAATGCATATTTATGTCACGCTAAGATGTTTTCATCGTTTTAAATTAGTTTACTCTTGAATTCTTTGACTTCAAACTCGGTATGGAAAATTTAATGAACAACGATCTGTGGACTTCCAATGGATTTTTCAAGATTTAGGTAAACGCTGCAGCACGATAAATGTTTTTAAATGAGTAGCTGTGAGCAAGCTCTCGGGGCATAAATCACAACAAAAAAGAAACATGTTTTAGCATGACACAAATAACTAGGTGACGTAATAATTTAAATTTGTTTACCGTAATGATTCGATTTAGCGCCCTCCTTCCAATAAGCGCCCCCTTTCGAATAAGCGTCCCACTTCGAATGTGTTTTTGTTAATAAGCGCCCCTATTCCAATAAGCGCCCCCATTCCAATGACCGCCCCTATTCTAATAAGATCCTTTCGACGGGATCACCGAATCGGACGTCGAAGATGCCGCACCAGAAAGCTTGATTATTGACGCAAGTGACACTGACGTTATCGACGTCGAATGGATTAACTCATGAACATTAACCGTATATTTGTTACCGTTACAATGAGCAATTATTTTATTTTCACGCGACAAGGATCCTTTCGACGGGATCACCGAATCGGACGTCGAAGATGCCGCACCAGAAAGCTTTTACTTATTGATGCAAGTGACACTGTCAAAGCTATCGGTGTCGTAATAGATTAAAATTCCCTCACGTTAACTAAACATTCACCGTATATTTGTTTATATTACAGTTTCTGTTATTGTTCCTTTTTTAATAAATATTAAAGTTTTGTTTTGAACATTCGGTTGTTTCTCAAAAAAGAAATAAGCGCCCTGTCCCGAATAAGCGCCCTCCCTTGAGGTACCAACACAAGGAGCCCACACTGAAACTGTGTGACCGTGCGTATTTTTAAAGGGACTCCTTCAACCACTGTCCTTTGCGCGCGTCTATTATTGTTTTTTCTTTCTTTAGTTGAAATTTCACAACCAAAATGGACAAAAAAATCAAATTATGAAAACTTAAACAACTTTAAATAGATAGCTTATACAGCCAGCCTCAAAGATTGCAAAGATAGAATCGGATGAACCAAGACACTCGCGAGTTTAGCAGAAAATGTCGCAAAGCACACTGGTTGAAGGTGTCCCTTTAAATTTAGAGGAAATGTATGAGAATATCAAAAGGGTTCACGATGACCAGCCGCATGGGCTTAATCCGATTAAGGAAATGATTCGACGGTTGCTAGCCAAAACGTGTCATCACTCAAGATGATCTGTCAATGGCTGCTTATTGATTTTCAGTCAGTTATGCAATCTTCCTTCGCTTCATTGAATTGCTGAATCTGGCCATGTGAACATCATTTCTTCTTCTCAGAACAAAATGAGGTAACAAAATTATTATTTACGACCACGGATAGGTCTAGCTAAGACCAGTTATCTTTCTGACTCCGAAAACGAAGAAATAGTCGATTACATTGAGGGTTATCTTATTTGCGCGCCAATATTTTAATTTTGGCGCGATCGGGAAATCTACCTATATCCCTCACGTTCGAAAAAAAACTGCGCATGCAAGCTTATTTCTATAATGGTTTTAAAATAAATGATTGAAGTTGCTACACTACACATTTGCTGCCTAAGCGACCGAGAAGGTAAGTGCCTTTTCCATATTTATTAGGATTTCAATTTTCAGTGGAGATCAGTAAATATACTAATTCCACGAACTGTGTGCGACCAAATTGAAGCGAATAAATTGCGTTATTTCTCGGTGGATCACTTTTCTCTTGAATTGGCCTGGTTTCCGATTAATTTCAAACAAAAGTAGGCAGAGTTGGTTCACATGTTGTGACTGGTGAGTCGCCGGTGAAAGCGAGCAATCGGGTGCATCGCCTTTGCTTTGTGACTAGACTCTGACCCCAGTCGGTGGGTTTTTCTAACACCGCATGGCAGTCCTTTTCTCGGGTGTTTCGCTTGTTAAGGAAATTGATCGGGTGTGTCGCCTTCGATCGTCATGCTAGATGAGCTTGCTGGTTTCTGTGAATCCTTCGCATGTTTTTTCTTTGTTTTGATCAAATATTATTAAAACGAAACATTTGGTCGCACGCAGTTTATTGCCGTCAAACGTGGATTGTTAACCGATACCACAGGGTCCAGAGGAGCTATATTTGATCGTACAAGACGCTATTTTCTTTGAATCGTCGCTGTCTTGAAAGTTAAACTGATTCGCAATGTTAGGTATTGTGCGATTTATAAATCGTAAAATTAGGTATCGTGCGATTTACAAATCGCAAAATTAGGTACCGTGCGATTTATAAATCGCAAAGTTAGGTATTGTGCGATTTATAAATCGCAAAGTTAGGTATCGTGCGATTTATAAATCGTAAAGTTATTTACCTTTCGATTTATAAATCGCAAAGTTAAGTATCGTGCGATTTAAAAATCGCAAAGCTAGGTATCTTGCGATTTATAAATTGCAAAGGTGTTTGAATGTGTTATTTATAAATTGCAAGACGACTCCTGTGTTATTTGTTAAATAACACAAAATATAGTAAAATAATGCGTAAATAATATTTTTACATTTGGCGCCCCATAGTATGCTCCTCTTGTCCATTTGAGCCATCACTGTTGCGTGATTCGAACCTGACTTATCACATCCAGACATCTTCGAAAATGGTTTTTGCCTGTCAACGGTGTACTCTTGACTGATCGTGAAACAATAGGTTTATTCATTTGAGTGACGACCTTAAATGCTGTAGAGTCCAATATGGCGCCCGTTTCTAAGCCATGCGGCTGGTCATAGTATCGTAACATTCTGTGATGAATATTCATAAAGATCAAAATAAACGTATTTTACCTGAAATGTTGTGTGTTGTCGTTCTTGTAGCTGAAGGGTTCCCTTCAAATCGCTTAAATTCGCCGTTTTCAGCTACAAGAACGAAAACACACAACATTTCAGGTAAAAAACGTTTATTTTGATCTTATATATGAATATTCATCACAGAATATTACGAAAAGTGAACCTTTTCGATATTTCCATACATTTCCTCTAAATCAGTTAAAGAGGCAGCGAGTCATGCGAGTCAACTGCGAGCCACACGAGCCATGCAAGCCAGTATAAAATAACCTTTTTTAAATTTTAATGTAACTATTCTAAAGATTGCCGCACTCCTCGAAGTTATAAAAATACTAAGCAGTTGTCGGTTTCCTTGTGGCTGGATGGTGGATCTTTTTATATAAAGCCCTGATGCCAACTGATGCGAACACTACAAATTCTCCTTCCGGTCTCTGAACATATAGTACTAGTTTTGACAATTTTGAGAACCCACAGTTTGGAAACGTTACATTGACGATATATTCTCACTATGGGGCATCAGCAAACCAGATATTGTACAATTCATCGAACAAGCCAACTCACATCACCCTACAATCAAATTAAATACGGCTGAAATCTCAGACATTGACTGAAACTGCATTTCTGGATACAGTTATATACAAAGGCGAAAGATTCAAGGAACAATCTAATTCCTTGATGTAAAAACACATTTTAAGCCAACGGAAACGTTTCAATATACACATTTTACCTCTTGTCACCCGCCAAGTGTTAAAATAGGATTCGTGAAGGGTGAAGCTCTGAGACTCCTGCGAACTAATTACTCATGCGCGAAGCGGCATGAGGTAAGGTTTCGGCTCCGTTTTTCTTGTTATTACTCATGCGCGTAGCGGCATGAGGTAAGGTTTCGGCTCCGTTTTTCTTGTTATTTTTATCTCGTTAATGCGCTTGCGCATTAAGCGAGATTTCGAAGTCGAGTACTAAAAAGGGACAAAAGTTGTTAACAAAATTTTGTGGACTTTTGTCCGGGGGGGTTTCTTGTTCCTTCTTTATAGAAGCTATATTAGGGCATTGAGGATATGGTTGGTTAAAGCGGTTAGGATTTCAAGAAGGGCGTCACATACTGCCACTAAAATGTTTGGGGAGCACCCCCGGACCTATTGTTAATTTCCCTAGGGTATTGGGATGTCAGAACTTGTGATGAACTTGTCATATCTCACATTACGTTACCGCAAAGGTATTAGTTCTTCTTAAATTTCGATATCTCACGTTACCTATCAGTTTCAATCATTTGTCGTAAAGCCATTATAGCTACTTTAAAAGGGTAAAAATAGGTTAAATGCGTTTTCTTGGGAAACGTAGTTTGAGAATTTCACGGTGTATTTTACTAATGGAGAGGTTATAAGAAAGTTAAATGGGACAGGAAAGTTTGTGTGTTAATATGAGCGGTATGGCAGAGCAAAATAGCATGAACTTTGCGTTTTTTTCTATTGAGTTGTGGTTACACACACCTTGGGTTTGGGGCCTTCCCAAGGGTTAATGGCTTGGGTTCGGTTTATCTCAGGTTTCATCTTACCCTTGGGGATGCGGTTACACAGTAAAAGACTCCCCAGGGTTAAATATAATAAGATATGAGTTCACTGACACTGCAGTTAACGCGCGAAAACGTACAGATCGACATGGATGACACGAATCGTGATCTTGTAAGTTTAATTTCAGTCATTCTCCTGCTTATCATTCGATAAATATAACAATCCGGCATTTTTTTTTGCGAGAAGACACCGAAGAAGACGCCTTCAACTACGCTATCTTCAAGGTTTGTCGGCGTTTTATTTACATTTAGGAGCTCGCCACGAACTTGCTCGTCGCCAAGGAGGGCTTGGGTATTTCCACGACCACAGAATTGGTTTCAGCAACTTCTAAATAACAATGCACTCGATCACTGGTGGAAAGAAAATTTTAGAGTTACAAGTAAGCGTGCAATTAACCAAGCGTATCAGAGGTCAACTCAGCAGCAGGCGATTTCCTGTATTAGCTACGTTCTGCATTATGATTGGCCAAGCGGTTTGATTGTGCAATAGTATGGTAAACATGTCATAGTTGTGTTGATTTTTTGGCTTATAATGATGACGGTTGAATGGAATTGCGGCAAGCCTTCAATGGCTTAAATTTTTGCGTCTTTTGCGTACTGTTACATAATGAAACTGTAATAGCAATTATTAATTGTTTTAAAATAGCACAAAAGCGAAAGTACACGGGTCAGCCAATACTACAACACGTATGCTACCGGTGCCAAGTGCAGGTTCAATCAAATTAGTTGCAACCTGTAGGTAAGCGAACTTAAAATATTCACCTTTATACGGACTTCTATTTTATGAAAGGGGTCAATCCGGCAATTGTTTTTTTAGTCATATGGGAAATTTAACTTAGTCAGAGGCTGTCCTATTCAGTACATTTGATAGCTGCGTGGAGCTAATTAACACCACTCTTATTACTAATCACGTTAAAAGTGACATCAAATATTCTAGATATGACTTGTTCTCAAAAGAACATGCTATTTTGCTCTGCCTTTTAAGTCGCTTAGCGAGTGACAACCGGAAATATCGTGAAAAGAAAAATTGGTAAGAATATTCTGCTCCCGGAGGGGGGGGGGGGGGGGGGGGACTCCTATAAGTCGTCAAGCGGAGGTGCTCGTCAGGAAAAAAAGTGAAACCCTGAAAGATATCAAAGTGGCCGTTATCAACCAGAATTTTACCTCTAAAAGATACCATTTTTATCTCTTTAATGCGCATGCGCATTAAGCGAGATTTCGAAATTACCACGAAAAAAGGGGCAAAAGCTGTTAACAAATTTTTGTGGACTTTTGTCCGGGGGGGGGGAGTTTCTTCTTTCTTCTTCATAGAAGCTATATTAGGGCATTGAGGATATGGTTGGTTAAAGCGGTTAGGATTTCAAGAAGGGCTTCACATACCGTCACTAAAAAATTTGAGGAACACCCCCGGTCCTATTGTTAATTTCCCTAGGGTATTGGGATGTCAGAACTTGTCATGAACTTGTCATATTTCACATTACGTCACTGCAAAGATATTAAAATTCTTAGTTTCGATATCTCACGTTACGTATCAATATTTAAAATTTTCAATCATTTGTCGTAAAGCCATTCAAGCTGCTTTCGAGAATGGTAAAAATAGGTCAAATACGTTTTCTTGGGAAACGTAGTTTGAGAATTTCACGGTCTATTTTTACGAATGGAGACGTTATTGGACGGGAAAGTTTGTGTTTTAATATGAGCGATATGGCAGAGCAAAATAGCATGAACTTTGCGTTTGTATGCAATAGTATGGGAAAGACGTCATAGTTTTATTAGTTTAGCTACCGTGCACAAGGAAATTTTGACTGAATTTGTTTTGCGGAAGGAAATTTTTGCGCGTCGGGACACCTTAAATTTCTGCTGGGAGGAAATGTTTGCGGATTTCTGGTCAAGTATAAATAAAATCCAAGGCATCGGTATTAAACAATTTCACTTCCTGACCGGAGGTTTTTATAGTTCTCCTAGTTATATGGTTGCTGTTCTGGCGCCAATATGAGCATAAACAACGAGAAAACTAGTGAGTGAATTATTGTACGTTGTTGTAAATATGTATCAGTATTATGATAACAGTCTCTGGTTCTTTTGAGGACGTGTGTGGAGTTGAATCGGAAATACAGATGACTGTTCTGCCGGTCGCCTCGGAGTTATGATAGCAATATATTCACTGTTGAAAAGTTCTTGTTAAGCCGATATACATCATTAAAACAAGTAATTTTTTCTGCGCGAGTATATTTCTGCGGTGGAAAATTTAATACAAAATAAAGTAATACTGCATAATAATGCAACGACGGACAACCTTTGCCTGTATCTCCGGCAGATCAGAAAAAGGTTTTGAAAAATACTGCGGTCAGGAATCCCGCATGTTTGATTACTTTAGTACAAATTTTATATTTGAGAAATTGGGGCGCTAAGTTTCATGATGTCACTTTCCGGGAAACTTGATAAAGAGTGTACAGCTATTATGCTGGAGATTCAAATATTTCAAACCGGATGTAATGGAGATACTGCCTAGCTCCGAGAAACACATTACACTTACACGCGGAATAAACTCTGAGGAGCTATTAAAAAACAATTGCAAGATCCCACTATTTCAATATATGACTATTGCATAAGACTTGGATCTTAATAGAATATTTTACGAAATTTTACTGCGGT
Organism: Cladopsammia gracilis; assembly: GCA_022457155.1. NCBI lineage: Eukaryota > Metazoa > Cnidaria > Anthozoa > Scleractinia > Dendrophylliidae > Cladopsammia > Cladopsammia gracilis. The sequence goes on from JAJGOT010000955.1 coordinate 11,468, forward strand.
CGTGACCCCGGGGGTCGTCAAGAAGACACTGTCAACACTATATTTTGAGGTTTAAAGCAGACCCATTTAATCTCTAATAGTTATTAAACACATGATACCGGAAATAGAAAGCTCTCGACTTTCGAATAAAAAAAGACAGAACTACTATATATTCGCAAATATTAAACCCATTCATGTATAACATTAACTTATGCAGCCATTTCTTTTTCAACTCTCCACAAAAGAAAAATCAATGTCCGCTTCACTTTCCAAAACTTTTCATATCGATATCGATAACAACATACACAACTGCGTGAAATATTTCCTTTAACAAGCATTGACAACTAAGCGGAAAACAGATATTTCAGCCCACCCACATCTGACGTCTGAGTTATCAAAAGTTTCTCTGGCTTTTGTTGATAATTTTGTCCGATGGATTATGAATGTTCTGCGATACTTGTTATCTTTGTGGAATGTCCGGTTTCCGGAAGATTATAAAGAACAGGAAAGAGCGAATCTCAAAACTGTCTTAAAAATGAAATTAAGGTTGGAAAAATATATATTTGCTCAATTCTTTCTTTGACTAATAGAGGAATTCTAAGGATATGCACTTTTTTGTCTTGACTTCCTGACTGAATTTAAGTCTTAAAATAGCAATGAATATGCGTGAACGGAATCTGATCGATCAATGACAGACATTGTAGCGACCATAGGTCATGGATCAGTTCTTTTCTTCTTTAAAATCTCCGTAAAATTCTTAGATGTTTATATCTTATATATATAAAGATCTACAAACGCGGATAAGCGTAAACATTTATCCGATGCGTTGTGGCACACAAAAAAAGATTTAAATTGGATGATCCCACAGGCAGACCAATCGTGATGTGAGTGACTCGAAGCCATCACACAGTAATGAAATATACTAGGTAATAATACGATTTGTCACGGAATTGATAAGCGATAGAAAAATCGAAAATATTACACACTAAAGTCTTCTCACCTTTACTTTATTGTCTCTTGATGTATCCTGACCGGTTTAAATGCATTTTTACAACTTTTGTCACTCGCCCCACTATCCACTATAAAAGAAGGGAAGGCTGGAGACCTCTGAGCGAACCCTCGCCACGCGAAAGCCAATAAATTCTAAACAATTCAACTCAAGCTCCCCGAATTGCCACCAGTGAGGCCGCAGGTTAAATGTCTACCCGTGCGATTCGTGCTAGCTTCCAAATTCCCTTTCACGGTCTCTAAAAGGGCTCCGTTTTGGAGTGATTCTGGCCATCTTCGCTTCGCCATTGTCCGCGATCCAAACGGCTGTACCACGAAATTCGAATACTAAAGCTTAGCGACCGCGTCACAGAGACAAAATGACATTCACCGAGGGGAGGGTCGTTACTTTTGCCCTCGCGCAAATTGACACCGTCGGGGGAGCCGGTGCGTGTAATTCGAACGGAAACCACACGCGTGACCTGTCACTTATTTGTCTTTATTTGATAAAGTGCAATTTTTCATCAAGATCAAAAGAAAAGTCTCTTTTTAAAATAAAAATGCTCGAAGGAAAATTATTAAGCTTGTTAAAACCAATTTGCGCCAAAAAAATCAAAAATCAAAGGTCACGGATATGTATGTGTTTACCGGGAGTCTAGGGTGTACTCTAACTGCACGTCCGATCCAAGAGAGAGGAAGATAGGGGCCTTGGGAACGAGGTTGGTAGACGTTTCAATAACAAATTGATCGTTACATGTAAAACAGACCGTTGGCCGTCGGGTGTTGATATGAACGATATGGTCAATAATGTTTAATTTTTATTGGTAAATTGCACAACCTTCTAAAGTCGCTGTCGTAATTTGTCGTATTTTTGAAGCGGAATCGAGCCGTTTCTCGCTGTTCAGAACGTCTCATGTCGGCAATTTTCGGGGCCACGTCGCTTGTCGTTTTTACCAAGGCTTCTTTGAGCCGAGATGTTTTGAAAACAGCTTCGGCTATAAAAAGGAAACGAAATCTAATCGCCAGCTCTATTCCTACAAGAGACACCATTCTGCCCGAAGGTACACAATTTTTTAGTTGACGGAAAAAGCGACAAGTAAAATATTTTCATTTGCCTTTTTTACAATAGTCTACCTTAGTGAAGTATTTAGATAAAACATTCCTTTTTTACTGAAGTCTTTTTACTGAACTTATTCACATGCACAAAGTTCTTGTTTTGTCTCATACATCCACATATACACTGCACATATTAATTGGCTGTTTAAAAACATTGCTAGTAAATCAATTTTAATCCCAAATGAAAATCGTTGCAATATGTTTTAGTTTTGTTTAAATATCAATAAATAAAGATAGTAAATGTTTTTTAACCTTCGAACATCTTTCCCAAATTTCGATTGATAAGAAAATCGCCATTGTAATGCCATACAAGTCATTGCTTCTAAAATACTGTGACTGATACAAAACAAAGAAAATTAACTAAGTATCAGGGCTCTCTAAAGATAGATTGAATCTAAGTAGTTTTGCCACCCCCATCCCTCCTCATAATTTCCCCCCGTAGCAACCAAATTGGCCTCGGCTCATTCGCTTAATATAATCAAGTTGAAGTTTCCCCTCAGCTGTAAAATGAAGACTATTTTGAACAAATACGCTAAATTAACATGAAAATTATTTACATTCATACTCGTGATTATTTTGTTGCTCATGACTTTTATTGATTTGGTGGCTCGTAAAAGAGCCCTTAAGTCCTCTATGACTGCAATGTCTAACTCTACGATTAGACCTACAGGTATTTTCAATCTTTCAACTTCAATAAACCATTTAGCAGCTTTACACATATTACCTATCACGTCTTTACTACATTTACCTATCAAAGGCACCCAACTTTTCCAATTCTTGTTGTTGTTGTTGTTGTTGTTGTTGTTGTTTATTAACCTTACATTCTCTCGCATTAACGAGATGGCTTTAAGAGCCCTTTGATTATTACTCATGCGCGTAGCGGCATGAGTTATAAAATGGGCTCTGTTTTTCTTTTTACTCATGCGCGTAGCGGCATGAGGTAAGGTTTCGGCTCCGTTTTTCTTGTTATTTTTATTATTATTATTATTATTATTATTATTATTTTTATTTTTTGTGTCACGATTTTGCATGCAAATTTATGCACGCATATTTTAAATTGTACACTTCCGGTTCATAGCTTTTCCACTACACTTCCTGTTTAGTGACTTCCGGCTACTCTCACTTCCGGTAAAAGAGCGTTACTCAAGTGTCACGACAGCGTCTCCTACAACCCTACTTACATTAGCAATGTCCATGTTTGGTATATATGTCTTAAAAGAATCATTCCCTTCATTGTGGTACAGCCTACTTACGCATGCGCATGAGTATGGGCTGCTAGGAGCCTCTTGTTATTTTTATTTTTTGTGTCACGATTTTGCATGCAAATTTATGCGCGCATATTTTAAATTGTGCACTTCCGTTTGACGTCTTTGCCATTTACACTTCCTGTTTAGTGACTTCCGGCTATTCTCACTTCCGGTAAAAGAGCGTTACTTAAGTGTCACGACAGAATCTCCTACAACGCTACATACATTACTATGTTCACGTTTGGTATATATAACACTTAGAAAAATCACTGGCTTCATTGTGGTACAGCATTCATGTCCACAACATTCAATAGTAAACAACGTGGTTTTCAGGAACGATGACTGAATGAAAGGAGTAACTCTTCTCCATGTCGGACATCTTCTTATCATGTTTAAAATATATCATTAAATTTTCTTACGCATGCGCATGAGTAAAGGCTGCTTGGAGCCTCTTGTTTTTTTTATTATTGTTATTTTTTTTTTGGTGTCACGATTTTGCATGCAAATTTATGCACGCATATTTTAAATTGGCACTTCCGGTTCATAGACTTCCTGTTTAGTGACTTCCGGCTACTCCCACTTCCGGTAAAACAGCGTTACTGAAGTAACCCCACTTACATTACTAATGTTCACGTTAGCTATATATAAGACGTACAACGATCACTGGCTTCATTGTGGTACAGCTTTTATTTACAAAACATTCAATAGTAAAGAACGCAGTTTGCAGGAACGATGACTGAATGAAAGGAGTAACTCTTCTTCATATCGGACATCTTCTTATCATGTTTAAAATATATCATAAAACTTTCGTACGCATGCGCATGAGTATAGGCTGCTTGCAGCCTCTTGTTATTATTATTATTATTTTTATTTTTTGTGTCACGATTTTGCATGCAAATTTATGCACGCATATTTTAAATTGTACACTTCCGGTTCATAGCTTTTCCACTACACTTCCTGTTTAGTGACTTCCGGCTACTCTCACTTCCGGTAAAAGAGCGTTACTCAAGTGTCACGACAGCGTCTTCTACAACCCTACTTACATTAGCAATGTTCATGTTTGGTATATATAAGTCTTAGAAGAATCATTCCCTTCATTGTGGTACAGCCTACTTACGCATGCGCATGAGTAGAGGCTGCTAGGAGCCTCTTGTTATTTTTTGTGTCACGATTTTGCATGCAAATTTATGCACGCATATTTTAATTTCTGCACTTCCGGTTCATCGCTTTTCCATTTATACTTCCTGTTTAGTGACTTCCGGCTAATCTTACTTCCGGTAAAACAGCGTTACTGAAACGTCACGACAGCGTCTCCTACAACCCTACTTACATTAGTAACGTTCACGTTTGGTATATATAACACTCAGAAGAATCACTGGCTTCATTGTGGTACAGCTTTCATTTACAAAACATTCAATAGTAAACAACGTGGTTTGCAGGAACGATGACTGAATGAAAGGAGTAACTCTTCTCCATGTCGGACATCTTATCATGTTTAAAGTATATCATAAAACTTTCTTACGCATGCGCATGAGTATAGGCTGCTTGCAGCCTCTTGTTCTTCAAAAACCACTTTTCAAGAAAAATATTTCAAAATTTAAAAAACGCTTGCTGACTAGAGGCTACCCAAATAACCTGGTAGAAAAAATCCTATCAGAAATAAAATTCACAGAAATGGAATCGGTGCTTAAACAATTATATCTATTATATTATATTTTTAAAGGAAAATCTTTAAAAGATACACTCGTTAGAGCAAAAATGTAAAAGGTTCTCATATGTTTCACACTGGTAGAGATTGTGCGGCCTGTCACCCTTGCTATTTCCTGCTATGATAAGAATAGGATAATCGAAGGAAGGCGAAAACCACAGGGAGCCCATACAATCTGTTTGTGTAACATAATGACCGTTTGTAATTTTATAGGAAATGTATGGGATTTACCTAAATTTCATATTATAGCGACGTATCGCCAAATGTATGTACTGATCAACGCTAAATAAACGTTAAATTACCTTATTTGTTGCGTGTTGTCGTCCTTTTGCCGAAAAAGTGATATTTTGAGCGATTTTGAAGGATTCTGAGTTCGCCGTTGATTGTTCGTCTAAGAAAAAGACATTGTCTTTCTCTTAGACGTACAGTCAACGGCGAACTCAGAATCCTTCAAAATCGCTCAAAATATCACTTTTACGGCAAAAGGACGACAACTCACAACAAATAAGTAATTTAACGTTTATTTAGCGTTGATCAGTACATACATTTGGCGATACGTGGCTATAATATGAAGTTTAGGTAAATCCCATACATTTCCTATAAAATTACAAACGGTCATTATGTTACACAAACAGATTGTATGGGCTCCCTGTGGTCAATCCTTTGTCTGCTCTGTGATACAACAAAAAGCTTAGACGATCATAGGGAACCCATGCGCTTATTTGTAAATTGAATACGCTTATTTGTAAACTGCATAGCCAAGAGGAATGGTCGTCGTTGTCACTCACTTGTGAGATGTATTTTGCGATAGGAAACGATGTTCGTACGTCGCGTAACTTTGACCGGTACAAGATTACACAATGCCTCTCTGTGTATATATTATATCCCGTTACAACAAATTTAACGCATTACGTCTCTCATTTCAAACAACGTCATATTTATGTCACGCTTTAGACATTTTTTTTGTATTGGAAGATCTGTGGTAACCGCTGAAATATAAATGATTCGCTGTTGAAATGCTATAATCAGTTAATATTTTCTCAGGCCGTGAATGAGTATCTATATTAAGTCTGCGGTTAACAGGGAGATCACAGGTCATGATTAAGGTTACAGTGTACCTTCGGGGGTGTCTCCAGTATAACAGCTCTAGCGTCTTAAGATTACACTTAATATACCTAAACCCAGATATCAAATTTAAGCTTATAGAGCTGGCTATCTAAATATGGAAACCATTTGGTAATAAAATGAATTGTCGAATTTTTTACGACATCTAAATTCGAACGTCCGAATCAGCTTTAAAACGCTATAACTCAAAGCGATTATTATATTTTGCTAATTTGATTTGTTCTCGGGTTTCCGGACACGAAGCACTAAAAACGTGTCGGCGATTTTCCATATTCAATTGCAGTGAAAAGTTACAGAATATTTTCGAAAAGGGGAGAAAAAAAATTGGAATGATCGCACGGAAATGCCTCTTGACGAAAAAGTTTTCGGAATTAAGAAATTCGCCGACACGTTTTTGTTGATTATATGTTAGCCTAGCTTCTGTCCAAATTTGAGGAAAATCGAACAAATTTCCTTTGAGTTGTAGCTCTTTAAAGTGTCCCCAACAAGCGAAAAATTAACTTTGAGAAAACGGCGCTTAAAAAAACATATCGCTTAATAAACAAACTCCGCCCACAAAAGTTATACCGTCATTACTCCGTCAATTTTCACTATTTTTCGATACTTTTTTTTTGGATGAAAGTTCATTCTGTAAACTTTATTTTAACGCCAAAAAAAAATTTTCAATAAATTTTCGATCTGAAGGTACACTGTAACCTTAAAGCCCGGGGTTAAAGATCCAAGTCTTTTTCAGAATGTAATTCTCTCTGTTGAAATAATAGTTTCTTCCAATTGTTTTCAGTTCCTTAGAGTTTTTCTGTGTTTATTAGTTGTTGTGTCAGAGCTAGGAACCTCCACTGACTTCATCCAGCACTGACGTATTTGAATCTCCAGCATGTTTTAAAATAGCTGCTCTATTGTGGCTGATACTTATCTGTCAGTTTTTGGGGGCGTGTGGAGGGCGAAAGAGCCAGAACCTACAGGCGCTTATATTTTTACTTCCCTCTCCTCGCGTGCCCGTCACGGTTGCTCGCGCTTCGTGACTCCCAGTCTGACATCCACTAAGTATAAAAAGAGCGTTCCATATTCACGAGTTGGCTCATACGAGCCTTTGATCTAAACAACGGAGTTGTTTATTATCAGGTAAACAGCCTCAAGGTCCGTTCTATACATTTAAAACGTGAAAAACATCACATTTTGTGACACCACTTGTTCTCACGCGACACGAAACAACAAGCGAATAAACTCATAAAGAACTAATAAAGGCTTTACGAACATTGACGGCGACTTACCCTTAAACAGTGCAGAGGGGCATGATTACATTTGTCAGTCAAAGTTTTAGAGGGAAACTCCCGTCGTAACTTCGTCTTCCGGCACAGCTTACAATACATCTTGAATTTTCCCGCTTCAGTTTGAGTAAGTCACTGCACCACTGTCGTTCATGCACTATACAACTGAGAAAATATGAAACAACTTTGATTTCGTATGATATCTTAGACTGGAGCAAATAACAAGAGAGATTTTGAAATCAAGTTTGTGCCTCAGTTGAATAGCACTTTACTCAACCAGGAGTCCATTACCCCGATGTATTACCCCTGTATTTACATTCTATTCCTAGAATTGTAACTCAAGCAGATTTATGCATGATAAGTAAATAACGTTTCTTTGTTATGCTACGATTTTCGGAAAGAACAAAGCAGCTAAAATTCGGGTGATAGCATTTCTTTCTCTAAAATATTCAGCTCAAGAACCAAAAAAAAATCAAACCGTATTTTTTTATAAGCTTTCACACAGTCTGATCTCTAAAATGATGTGGAGGAAGAGAAGAACGCAAGAGTTTTCCTAAACATTCCTAGCTGAGTGCTATATGGTCAGTTGTGACAGTTACATACCGCTCGGTTTTTCTCGTGTCTCTTACGAACTGAAAATATGTTGTCTTTCGTTTTGGCATCATTTCTTTAATTTGCTGTTAATTGTGGCGACTTTTGAAGTTAGTCAACTGAACTAGTGACAATGTATTGAGACAACAAGAGTCATTTAACTACGTTGAATCAGTTTCTTGTTTTCGTTGGTCAACACACTCAGTGATAGTGAATTACACCACTGTCGCTCATGCACTATACAAAACAACTTTGATTTCGTGTATCTCAGATTGGAGCAAATAACGGGACAGATTTTGAAATCACGTCCGCGGGGTCTCAGATAAATAGTAATTTACCCAACCAAGGGAGATCAATTACCCGAGCCATTTTCACAAGCAGCCAAAACATTCCATCGTATATTAAAAAATAAAGTAGCCGCTTTTCTTACGGAAGTTCTTTTTTAAACATAACTTAATAAAGGATACTTTATCTTTAAGACACGACATCCCTGTATTTACAATCATTTCCTAACATAAATACGATAGCTATTCAGTTGTAACTCCAGCAGTTGTATGCATCAGATAAGTAAATAACGTTTCTCCGTTATCCTAAGCTACCGTCTCTCGGCCGGATTAGACTAACCATTACATCAGGGTCCATCAGAGGAAACCTAAACATTTTAAATGACACTAAATTCATCGTGATGATGTAAAACAGAAATATTCGACAAAATCTTACCTTTCTATTATGGATACTAGCAACTTCGCAAACTGTGTGAATATGTCTGTTCTCTTGACCTCATGGATTTTGAATGCCGCGAGTGCATTTCTCAGAAAGAGTTAAAAACGCGTGACCACCTTTGGTACAAACTCATAAACTGTTCGGGGTAGGGAGGAAACGAGTTATGGTTTCACTTAAATTTCCAACCGATTTTACTTATCATAAATCCTACTTGATAAGAATTTAGTTAGTATGGTATCAAAAGCGAAATCACCCGCATCTTATGATGAAAGCGAAATTCAATTTTCACTTAAAATAATTAATGTCTATACTTTGTCATTCCTATACCCTCTTCCGTTCAAAATTCATACATGCCCTGGCCTGTTGTCGTAGAAAACGAAACTAGGAGAGTGCCGTTCTATTTGCATAATAGCTTCGCTATGCATTAAGTTCAGTCGAGTTATGGCTTGATCATCATGGCTGTTTTGGCATGGAACATCACGAAGATCAATTTTTGAAGCAAGACACGTAATTAGTGTCAATAGCTTATTCAAAGTGAGGTAAGTCAGACGAAATGTTGTTCAACACAGTAATCACGAGCATAGTCATCTCAATTCGTAATTCATTCGACTAAAACCTAGAGTTTTCTTTTGTAAAATCTTGCCTTAAACTTTCGTAACATCGGAAATTTAGCGCTTTTAGTTAATTATTTTCGGAAGACTGATAACAAAATGTCGTTTTGGGTACGAAATAAGGCCGGCTACGATTTTCGGAAAGAACAAAGCAGCTAAAATTCGGGTGATAGCATTTCTTTCTCTAAAATATTCAGCTCAAGAACCAAAAAAAAATCAAACCGTATTTTTTTATAAGCTTTCACACAGTCTGATCTCTAAAATGATGTGGAGGAAGAGAAGAACGCAAGAGTTTTCCTAAACATTCCTAGCTGAGTGCTATATGGTCAGTTGTGACAGTTACATACCGCTCGGTTTTTCTCGTGTCTCTTACGAACTGAAAATATGTTGTCTTTCGTTTTGGCATCATTTCTTTAATTTGCTGTTAATTGTGGCGACTTTTGAAGTTAGTCAACTGAACTAGTGACAATGTATTGAGACAACAAGAGTCATTTAACTACGTTGAATCAGTTTCTTGTTTTCGTTGGTCAACACACTCAGTGATAGTGAATTACACCACTGTCGCTCATGCACTATACAAAACAACTTTGATTTCGTGTATCTCAGATTGGAGCAAATAACGGGACAGATTTTGAAATCACGTCCGCGGGGTCTCAGATAAATAGTAATTTACCCAACCAAGGGAGATCAATTACCCGAGCCATTTTCACAAGCAGCCAAAACATTCCATCGTATATTAAAAAATAAAGTAGCCGCTTTTCTTACGGAAGTTCTTTTTTAAACATAACTTAATAAAGGATACTTTATCTTTAAGACACAACATCCCTGTATTTACAATCATTTCCTAACATAAATACGATAGCTATTCAGTTGTAACTCCAGCAGTTGTATGCATCAGATAAGTAAATAACGTTTCTCCGTTATCCTAAGCTACCGTCTCTCGGCCGGATTAGACTAACCATTACATCAGGGTCCATCAGAGGAAACCTAAACATTTTAAATGACACTAAATTCATCGTGATGATGTAAAACAGAAATATTCGACAAAATCTTACCTTTCTATTATGGATACTAGCAACTTCGCAAACTGTGTGAATATGTCTGTTCTCTTGACCTCATGGATTTTGAATGCCGCGAGTGCATTTCTCAGAAAGAGTTAAAAACGCGTGACCACCTTTGGTACAAACTCATAAACTGTTCGGGGTAGGGAGGAAACGAGTTATGGTTTCACTTAAATTTCCAACCGATTTTACTTATCATAAATCCTACTTGATAAGAATTTAGTTAGTATGGTATCAAAAGCGAAATCGGTTGTTATGATGAAAGCGAAATTTAATTTTCAGTTAAAATAATGTCGATACTTTGTCATCCCAATACCCTCTTCCCTAGTATTAAGTGAGGCAGAACATTTAAGAGTATCAAAATTCATACATGCCCTGGCCTGTTGTCAAGGAAAACGAAACTAGGAGTGCCGTTCTGTTTGCATAATAGCTTCGCTATGCATTCAGTTCAGTCGAGTTATGGCTTGATCATCATGGCTGTTTTGGCATGGAACATCACGAAGATCAATTTTTGAAGCAAGCCACGTAACTAGTGTCAATAGCTTATTCAAAGTGAGGTAAGTCAGACGAAATGTTGTTCAACACAGTAATCACGAGCATAGTCATCTAAATTCGTAATTAATTCGACTAAAACCTAGAGTTTTCTTTTGTAAAATCTTGCCTTAAACTTTCGTAACATCGAAAAATTTAGCGCTTTTAGTTAATTTCGGAAGACTGATAACAAAATGTCGTTTTGGGTATGAAATAAGGCCGGCTACGATTTTCGGAAAGAACAAAGGAACTAAAATTCGGGTGATAGCATTTCTTTCTCTAACATATTCAGCTAAAAGAACCAAAACAAATCAAACCGTATTTTTTTATAAGCTTTCACACAGTCTGATCTCTAAAATGATGTGGAGGAAGAGAAGAACGCAAGAGTTTTCCTAAACATTCCTAGCTGGGTGCTAATTTGAGCTGCTTTTGTCGGCGGGATGCTATATGGTCAGTTGTGACAGTTACATACCGCTCGGCTTTTCTCGTGTCTTTTACGAACTGAAAATATGTTGTATTTCGTTTTGGTATCATTTCTTTAATTTGCTGTTAATTATGCTGACTTTTGAAGTTAGTCAACTGAACTAGTGACAATGTTTTGAGACAACAAGAGTCATTTAATTACGTTGAATCAGTTTCTTGTTTTCGTCGGTTAGCACAGTGATAGCGAATTGCACCACTGTCACTCATGCTATACAAAACAACTTTGATTTCGTATGATATCTCAGATTGGAGCAAATAACGGGATAGATTTTGAAATCACGTCCGCGGGGTCTCAGATAATAGTAATTTACCCAACCAAGGGAGATCAATTACCCGAGCCATTTTCACAAGCAGCCAAAACATTCCATCGTATATTAAAAAATAAAGTAGCCGCTTTTCTTACAGTAGTTCGTTTTTAAACATAACTTAATAAAGGATACTTTATCTTTCAGACACAACATCCCTGTATTTACAATCATTTCCTAACATAAATACGATAGCTATTCAGTTGTAACTCCAGCAGTTGTATGCATGACATTAGTTAATAACGTTTCTCTGTTATCCTAACGGCTACGTCTCTCGCCCGGATAGGACTAACCATTTTATCGGAGGAAAACTAAACATTTTAAATGACACTAAATTCATCGTGATGATGTAAAGCAGAAATATTCGATAAAATCTTACCTTTCTATTATGGATACTAGCAACATCGCAAACTGTGTGAATATATCTGTTCTCTTGACCTCATAGATTTTGAATAGCGAGTGCATTTCTCAGAAAGAGTTAAAAACGCGTGACCACCTTTGGTACAAACTCATAAACTGTTCGGGGTAGGGAGGAAACGAGTAATGGTTTTACTTTAATTTCCAACCGATTTTACCTATCATTAATCCTGTACTTGATAAGAATTTAGTTAGTATGGTATCAAAAATCGAAATTATTATCTTAGGATGAAAGCGAAATTCAATTTTCAGTTAAAATATAACGATCTATAATTTGTCATCCCTATACCCTCTTCCCTAGTATTAAGTGAGGCAGAACATTTACGAGTATCAAAATTCATACATGCCCTGGCCTGTTTTCGTGGAAAACGAAACTAGGAGTGCCGTTCTATCAGAATAGCTTCGCCATGCATTAAGTTCAGTCGAGTTATGGCTTGATCATCATGACTGTTTTAGCACGAGAACATCACGAAGATGAATATTTGATCCAAGAGTGAAGACACTTTATCAACGTTAGCTATTTAATTAGAATGAGGTAAGGCAGACGAAATCATGAGCATAGTCAACTAAATTCGTAATTATATAAATTAAAATGTACAGTTTTCTTTTGTAAAATATTGCTTAAACTTTCGAAACATCGGAATATTCAGCGCCTTAAATCTATGCGGAAGAATAACAAAATGTCGTTTTGGGTACGAAATAAGGCCAGATACGATTTTCGGAAAGGACAAAGCAGATGGTAAATTCAGGGGATAAGATTGCTTTCCCTAAAATTTTCTGCCGCTGAAATATTCAGCTAAAAGAACCCAAAAAATCAAACCGTATTTTTTAAATGGCTTTCACAACAGTCTCCTTCAAATTAAGGCACTAAAATGATGTGGAGGAACAGAAGAACGCATGTGTTTTCTAAACATTCCTTGCCGGGTGCTAATTTGAGCTGCCTTTGTCGGAGGCAATATATGGTCAGTCTGGCGGCTTTTCTCGTGTCTTTCTCTTCAACGACATGAGAAAATGTTGTCTTTCGTTTTGGTATCGTTTCTTTAATTTGTTGTTAATTATAACGACTTTTGAATTAGTCAACTGGACTAGTGAACAATGTATGGCCATCCCAGTATCGAGACAACTACGTTAAATCAGTTTCATGTTTTCGTTGGTCAAATTGCCGGCACCACTGTCGCTCATGCACCATACAAAACAACTTTGATTTCGTATGATATCTCAGATTGGAACAAAAAACGGGAGAGATTTTGAAATCACGTCTGTGTCTCAGATAAATACGATAGCTATTTAAAACTCAAGCAGTTTTATGCATGACAAGTCAATAACATTTCTCTATTGTCCTCAGTTGACTTAGTTACGTTTCTCGGCCGCCAGAATAGGAGTAACCATTACATCGGAGGAAAGCTAGACATTTTAAATAACACTTAATTCATCATGATGATGGAAAACAGAAAAATTTGACAAAATCTTACCTCTCTATTATGGATACTAGCAACTTCGCAAACTGTGTGAATATGTCTGTTCTCTTGACCTCATAGATTTTGAATGGCCGAGTGCATTTCTCAGAAAGAGTTAAAAACGCGTGACCACCTTTGGTACAAACTCATAAACTGTTCGGGGTAGGGAGGAAACGAGTTATGGTTTCACTTAAATTTCCAACCGATTTTACTTATCATAAATCCTACTTGATAAGAATTTAGTTAGTATGGTATCAAAAGCGAAATCGGTTGTTATGATGAAAGCGAAATTTAATTTTCAGTTAAAATAATGTCGATACTTTGTCATCCCAATACCCTCTTCCCTAGTATTAAGTGAGGCAGAACATTTAAGAGTAGAGCCGCTTGGCCCTCTTAACCGCCGGAACCTGAGTACGAGAGCCAAGGGGCTCTGGGGACGCAGGATTTGATTGGCTAGAATCTAGGACTTCCGGTTGGTTCTGCTCATGCTCAGAGTTTTTTTCAAGATGGCGGACGTGCTTTCATTATGAAGAACACGGTGCAAGAAAAGGCAGGATTCTGGCTGTCTCATTTGGACGTTAATCTTTCGCGAGGAGTAGTTAGATGTTATCGTTAAACTTTCAGCAGTTTCCGAGTCGTGAATATGGTAACAATCGTGATCAGATAGTTGGAGGATTTTTGGCTTATGAATACCCGCTGAATATATATACATCAGCTGACTTTTAAACTTATCATCAATTTATGGCTAGTTTCGCCGATTCCGAGATTTTTGCATCCAGAAGTCAAGGTATAGATAATAATTTAAGACTACATTTAGAAATTTCTGGGCTATTCTAGGAATCTGTTTGAAATGTGAAGGTGGATTTATATGCAGGTGCTGACAATGATAAGCTTATGTAAATTATTTTATGTTACTTACGGCCACATATCAATCGTGTTTTAATACTCAAAATCTTGACTTCACTAATGACATCTTTTGGACATTTCAAACTTGTACAATATTTCCCTTTTGTACAAGCTTAGCCAGACATTTTGAATTCATTTAAGACAGAACAGGGAAAAAATAAGGAGAATTAAAATTATCTCTTATGAAATGTTGAAAAATGTGTTGTGGCTTTCTGCACATCTCGTCAAATAAAATCACTCTTGGCATCTACATATGACTTGTTTGCTCAGGCAGAGCATTTCCACTGGTATTGCAAAGGTCAAAAGAGATCTACAAGTATCCCAAAAGACAAAGAAGCTTGCAGGTGAATCAATCAGTGATATATTTTACTACTACTGAAATATGTCACTTCTTATCACTATTAAATTTGGCTGTTGAAGGCTACTGTTCTCTGTTTCTGTAAACGTAATTTCTTTTTTGGCTTTAGATCAGCTCAGAGGGATTAGGGTGATTTAGATAAAAAAGATGTGTGCAGATGCAAAAGACGTGAAGACTGATTGAGCTCCAGCATCTGTCTTCTTGGTTCCTTTGTGCATGCACTCGCTTCACTCAACAGATTCTCCCTTTCCACAAACTCCATTTGAGCCTCTGCAGAGATGATAGGCTTTCAAGACAGATAACAAGATCCATCATCATCTTCTGATATTTTTAAAGAAGCTTGTTAATATTTCATCCTCAAAAATCCTGTCAGTAAAAGTTTGTATATGAACTAATACCAATGTTTTACCCCAGGGGGGGTGCTTGGATCAACTTCCACTGCCAGGGTATTTGCTGCTGGCCTCTCAGAGCCCCTACTCCATTTTAGTATAAATCTACTAGCATTCTATCATGAATGCTGTTCTCTTATTGGCTATTCTACTCACTATCTAACCTGTTGTAGAAAGTGAGTATGTGCGGTTGTCAGTGGCAGTTGCTATTCAATAAAAACTCATCAACTATCACGAGATAGAAATCTCAAGCTCATAATCCAATTATTAAATAGTCTATTCTGTGGCCAATTATTGACCCCATATTTGTCACTTTTGTGAAAATGTAAACTTTGTGATCCAAACTTAGTCACTTTGTTTTTAATCCTCCAAATCCATACTAGAATAAAAATACCCCCCACAAAAAAAAAGGAAATTGCCATTATTTTCTTACTCCAAAAATGTGCGACCCCATACTCTGTTGAAAATGTAACCTGATTATAGTCAATCCCGTTGTGAAAATACGACCCCATCCGGCGGAAGGGAAGTACTCCCCTACCCCAGGCAACCTACCAGGAACTGGAAATCATCTATCTGTTGACTTCTTGTGCCACATGATGTAGCACTGTCATAATGATTTCAGAGGCGGATCCAGGATTTTTTTATGGGGGCGGGCTACGGGTATTTGCCTAGGTCAATAAAATTTTTCATTGTTGCAATTAAAAAGAAAACTGTTAAAACCGAAGGTCTAAAGGAACCCCCACTGTATCCACCCCTGGATTTTTAAACAAAATTAAAGAGGCATATGTTTCAGAGTGAACTTGCATATTTAAATTCAGATGACATCCTAGTAAAGCATGTCTTTTAATGGTGCCAGTATGAGATTAGTAAGCCTCGTTACCTGAATTTGAGCCAGGCACGGAGGGTATCCATGTACTACCGTATTAGCAGTTTCACAGATAATTTGTCAATGAGGAAATACTTAGTGTGCTGGATGCTTAAAGCACCATTTAAAAAAGGCTGAGCTTTATTATTCTAAGAAAAAAGCAAGAGTAGTTGGTACACCAACAACTATCTTGTCCTCATTACCAAACAAGGGTATTTTACAGTGGTGGATCCAGGGTGAGGGTCGGGGGGGGGTCTGGATCCACCCCCCTCCCCTACCAGACCTGTGTCTCCCATATGGTTCTTAAAAATAATAGAATAAAATTGTTTTATACCTAGTTGTTTCACTTCCACCGATTGACTGATTGTCAAGTTTTTGACTTAACAAACGCTTTTCAAGTCTCAGGAATGTTGGAAGTGGCGTTCTAGAGGGTAAAATCAGAAAAGGTTTTCCGAGGGGCATGCACCCAGACCAACCCCTTTCAGAAATTCTGGATCCGTCCCTGTTTTAAACTATTTCCCCCAAAACACATACATGTATCGCCCACATAGACAGTTTCTGTAGCAGAAAGCAAGTTGGCAGATAGCTGCACCACATGTCCTGATCAGCATTCTGTTAGCCTGTTACAAACAGTCAGTTACTGGAATAGATGTGCAGGGAAAGGGAAGGAAACTGAGAAGAGAGTACTTGCAATGGATTTTCTTTGCATACTACCAGACATAACCAGACACATTTCCATGATCACAAAGAAGGGTTCAAGAATGTGCAATTTACTCTTTCACATTCAAACTTGGTTTCAAGGGCACTTGGGATATACTTGGAAGCCCTAGTGTGAAGCCATTGAATATGATAATTGCCCAAATTATATTTTCCATAAAAAATAAACAATAAAACAATTGCACATATATGGATCACTGTTATAAAAACAACAAATTAATTAGAAAAGTGAAGTGAACCATCATAACGTTTATTTCACCTTCGTAATAATACAGTGGAATTAAAGGGTCACAAGACAGTCCATCCCTGATCATGATGGTTAAAGGAATGTTATCTATAAAATATTCAGTGGAGCCTCTATTAAGCGGTCACCCTAGCTCGGGGAATAGCCAACTGACAAATCTGATAAAATGCAGTGCAGTACACAATCGTTTATAAAGACTATAAAGGAATGTAATGAAATGGTGAAGCCAGATATAATACCCATAAATGAACAGCTACGCGTAATATACTGGAATTCTAAAAGGGTGACAAATTTTATCACGAAATGTGGATTTTGGTAGAAATAATCCAGTGCCTTTGATATTTATAAATGCACATGCCACAGTTAGTAAACCAGACCTGCGATGCAGCTGCTTGTTACTCGTCGTGAACTGCTGCATGCTCAGGCGATTCACTGATCTGATCCACAAAATAGTTTCTCCGGATACTGGCTGTAATTGATAATCCCTGGTGGGACGGTGAAGTTTTTTTGACGTGACCAGGCCACGTTGGCTACGCTCAGGCAAAGGAATCCTCGATCGAACTTCTTGCTCTAATTAACACAATCTAGTATTTGAAACACGCAGTCTTTGTCGTTGAAAATCATCATAGTGATTCCTAAGTATAAGCGTCCCAAGCCAATACCTTCTGACAGTTTAAAGACTTTAAAGGCAAGTTACATTTGCGATTTCTTGACCGAATTCTGCAATTCGATTTCCCGGCAACTAATCCAGATTTTTTTACTTCCGTTTTAGATTTTATTGTTTTGAAACTAGCCAATCAAATCCTGCGTCCCCCCTTGGCTCTCGTACTCAGGTTCCGGCGGTTAAGAGGGCCAAGCGGCTCTGGGGACGAGAATGTTAAGAGTATCAAAATTCATACATGCCCTGGCCTGTTGTCAAGGAAAACGAAACTAGGAGTGCCGTTCTGTTTGCATAATAGCTTCGCTATGCATTCAGTTCAGTCGAGTTATGGCTTGATCATCATGGCTGTTTTGGCATGGAACATGACGAAGATCAATTTTTGAAGCAAGCCACGTAACTAGTGTCAATGGCTTATTCAACAACAACAACAACAATTTATTCAGTATTCCCATATATATACATGGCATTACCCACTTAATAAATCTGAATTACATTAAATAATTATGTCATATTCAAAGTGAGGTAAGTCAGACGAAATGTTGTTCAACACAGTAATCACGAGCATAGTCATCTAAATTCGTAATTAATTCGACTAAAACCTAGAGTTTTCTTTTGTAAAATCTTGCCTTAAACTTTCGTAACATCGAAAAATTTAGCGCTTTTAGTTAATTTCGGAAGACTGATAACAAAATGTCATTTTGGGTATGAAATAAGGCCGGCTTCGATTTTCGGAAAGAACAAAGCAGCTAAAATTCGGGTGATAGCATTTCTTTCTCTAAAATATTCAGCTAAAAGAACCAAAAAAAATCAAACGGTATTTTTTATAAGCTTTCACACAGTCTGATCTCTAAAATGATGTGGAGGAAGAGAAGAACGCAAGACTTCAGGGACCGCGCAGCAAGTTTTCGAGTGGGGGGGCTAAAGAAGAATGCGTGAAGGAAATTTTTTTGTGGGCGGGGGGGGGGGGGGCATGCTTGTGGATTTCTATTCAATTTCTCTAAAGTGTCGGAGAATGCTATTATAACGATAAAACTACTGATTTTTTTCCACATCTTCAGTGATGTTGCTATCGGGTCTGAAAAGTCACCATCACTAAATTGAAATATCATAGATTGTTATGTTATACTACTGATATCAACCTTTAATTACTATATATAAGCCAGAAATCCAACGATTTTGCTTGAGCTGCCTTGAACTCAACGCTGTATAATTACTCAGCAATTATTGCACGAGGCTGAGTATGACTAATGCTTCATTCTGTCTATTTATCTGCGCGTTTGTCTTTGCCAGTAACTCTGGTCACTTTCGAATTAACGATTTTTTATAATTTTGCACTCCGTTACTTTTGTTAAATTATTTTTTGTTTAATTTATTTTTATTCTTGCAAAAATGTGGGGGGGCTAAAGCCCCCCCAGCCCCTCCCTCTGCGCGGTCCCGGGACTTTTCCTAAACATTCCAAGATGAGTGCTAATTTGAGCTGCTTTTGTCAGCGGGATGCTATATGGTCAGTTGTGACAGTTACATACCGCTCGGCTTTTCTCGTGTCTTTTACGAACTGAAAATATGTTGTATTTCGTTTTGGTATCATTTCTTTAATTTGCTGTTAATTATGCTGACTTTTGAAGTTAGTCAACTGAACTAGTGACAATGTTTTGAGACAACAAGAGTCATTTAATTACGTTGAATCAGTTTCTTGTTTTCGTCGGTTAGCACAGTGATAGCGAATTGCACCACTGTCACTCATGCTATACAAAACAACTTTGATTTCGTATGATATCTCAGATTGGAGCAAATAACGGGATAGATTTTGAAATCACGTCCGCGGGGTCTCAGATAATAGTAATTTACCCAACCAAGGGAGATCAATTACCCGAGCCATTTTCACAAGCAGCCAAAACATTCCATCGTATATTAAAAAATAAAGTAGCCGCTTTTCTTACAGTAGTTCGTTTTTAAACATAACTTAATAAAGGATACTTTATCTTTAAGACACAACATCCCTGTATTTACAATCATTTCCTAACATAAATACAATAGCTATTCAGTTGTAACTCCAGCAGTTGTATGCATGACAAGTAAATAACGTTTCTCTGTTATCCTAAGGGGCCGACCATTTAACTTTTGAGGGGGGGGGGTGGGTGATTTTGAAAAAAAATTTCCTGCAAGCGCTTGTCGGAAGAAAAAAATTGCATGCAGCACAAATGGAATAGAAAAAAAATTCTTGCAGTGCTGTAAGGAAGAAAAAAAATGTTACAAAGCTATTTTATTATTTAGACTGAGAGCTGTACAAAATCACCAGCGAAACTGTAACTATTCTTCTCTTGCTTCCTTTTAAACTCTGGATTTGGTGGTATCTTTAATAGACCCATAGATATCCAGACAAGTGATGCTGACCCAGGTGTGTCATCTCATGAGAGGCTGGTTCAAATTAGGATGGCCGAATATTTCCAAGTTTTCAATTTAGATTTACAGGCTCGCATTCATTATGCACCTAATGACGCAAGGTCACACATTGCTGAACAGGTGACGAGAAGCTTGAATGAAGCAACTGGTGACGGCCGTTCCAAGATCAGGTCTTATCACTTACTCAAGATGAGTTTAATGCCCTTGAATCCAAGCGCCAAGAGGAAATATCAAAGCTGTGAGCAGAGGAAGTAGAAAGGCGGTATAGCGGGAAGAGGTGCTTGGGAACCTCTATACATTCTCGGTGCCCAAGCTATTCTCAGTCTGCCAATTTCTTCTTCGACGATGTATTCATGAAGAAAGTACATGATTCCTCACAAGCTAAACAGAGGTTTTGTGCAGGTAGTGCCTGAAAAGGTGGATTAACGACAGTAAAGAAAAGCACAAAGATGTGTGTGATGAGAATAGCCCTTATGGAATAACTCAGGCCGGAATGATGTCAAAATGCTGGAAATGGCACTTGAGAGACCCTAAATTTGCAAAATTTCCCGGGGGGGCATGCCCCCGGACCCCCCTAGAAACTCGCGCCTTCGGCGCTCGGAATAGCGCCTATGGCGCTAATAATTACTCCCTATTTTCAATCAGATGGGCTTGGAATCTCTGTTACATTTGCTTGATGTGCATCACTTTATGATATGACAATATTATAATGACTTCATATGACATGAGTGTAAAGAATGACTACATACAAAAGCATAGCAGTGGAAACCTAAGGCTTGTGGGATGTGGCTAAAAGTGTAATGCACAGAATACTGCACACTAAAGTGCACAACGTAAACGGTAGCCACAAATAGGGCACAAAGTCCACATAGGTAGCAAGTATTACCCCTTAGCTACCAATAAAAGGAACTGAACCCAAGCATTAGCAGCCATGGACAGCTATTTCAGCCTAAGCCCTTGTTAGGCCTCATCATCAAGGCATAGCTGATACTAATGGCCTCAAGTATCCCACAATACATAAAGATAACAAGCAGTGAAAATGTAGGGCTTGTGGGATATGACTAAAAGTGTGATACACAGAACACGAATGGTATTCTGTACAGCAAAGAAGAAAGATTTTGTAAAGCTTACAAAATCTTAAGGCTCCATATCAGGACTATTGCTGCAATAGCCACAATGTAAATGTAAATCAATTTTTGGAAAACTTGGACTGACCCGTCTTCAGGAAAAAAAATGCTGCAGAGAACTGAGAAGGGAAAAAAAATATCCTGCAAAGCATTGAGAAGGGAAAAAAAAATCCTGCACACCGGGTCTCTAGAAAAAAAAATTCTTGCTGACCAGAAATCACCCACCCCCCCCCCCCCCCCCCCCTCCTCAAAAGTTAAATGGTCGGCCCCTAAGCTACCGTCTCTCGGCCGGATTAGACTAACCATTACATCAGAGGAATCCTAAACATTTTAAATGACACTAATCCGACACTAAATTCATCGTGATGATGTAAAACAGAAATATTCGATAAAATCTTACCTTTCTATTATGGATACTAGCAAGTTCGCACATGTGAATATGTCTGTTCTCTTGACCTCATGGATTTTGAATGCCGCGAGTGCATTTCTCAGAAAGAGTTAAAAACGCGTGACCACCTTTGGTACAAACTCATAAACTGTTCGGGGTAGGGAGGAAACGAGTTATGGTTTCACTTAAATTTCCAACCGATTTTACTTATCATAAATCCTACTTGATAAGAATTTAGTTAGTATGGTATCAAAAGCGAAATCGGTTCTTATGATGAAAGCGAAATTCGATTTTCAGTTAAAATAATGTCGATACTTTGTCATCCCTATACCCTCTTCCCTAGTATTAAGTCTGGCACAACATTTAAGAGTATCAAAATTCATACATGCCCTGGCCTGTTGTCAAGGAAAACGAAACTAGGAGTGCCGTTCTATCAGAATAGCTTCGCCATGCATTAAGTTCAGTCGAGTTATGGCTTGATCATCATGGCTGTTTTGGCATGAAACATGACGAAGATCAATTTTTGAACCAAGACACGTACCCGGGGGGGGGTACCCAACAAAGTTTTGTACGGGGATGCTCCGCCCCGAGGTTCAAACCCTTACCCTTTCATATACCGTTTTTGACAGAAAAGGTACCCCTTTCATATACCTTTCATTGAAAATGGTACCCCTTTCATATAACTTTTAATGAAAATGGTACTCCTTTCATATGGCCTTTACGTACGTGTGTTTGATTTATTTTGAAAGGCCCTTTTTATTAGACTTAAATGGCAGTTTTCCCTACCTTTTTTATGCCTCATCGGCGTGTTTTCGGTACCCTTTCCTATTCTTCGTGAAATCCCTACCCTTTCATATACTTCAACTCATGAAATCACGACCCTTTCATATACCTCCAGCCTCAAAAAGGTACCCCTTTCGGGCGGAGCATCCCCGTATAGCCCATTATAGGGAGTACCCCCCCCGGGGACACGTAATAGCGCTGCGCACAAATGACGTCACAGACTTTTGAACCCCGTTGTGACTCAGACAAACAAACTCCTCCTGTGTAATAATTTTGTATGGGAAAGTGGTGTTGGCGAACACTTTGATGCGGCTTTTATCGATATCGATCACCCGGGTCAATGTTGAATAGAAAACCTAAACATTATTCTTGGAACATCTCAAACTTTGTTGAAAATGCAAAGAATTGATAGAAAGCGGCAATATTATTGTCTGAAAGATTTCACTCTCGAGAGGTCCAGTTTGCAGTAAGTCTTATATACAGCTGAGCCGTTAGAAACGTAGCATATTGAACCAAGCGGTTATAAAAAAAGTGGTCCATTGCAAATAAAAGGTAGGTTTCAATAATTGTGAAAAGAAATGATAATCTGTCCATTGCTCCACTGAAAGGATAGGTTTATTTTATGATGTTTATGCGACCGGTATCAGTAAACAGAAAAGTTTATACTCGTTGGACGAATACTAGAGAATAAGCAGCTCTCTAATTTTCAAAATTGCGGCCTAAATACTTTCCAAGCGTTACAGTATATATTCAGTGTCCCTTAGAATATATACGCAAAGACAGGATTTTTGCACAAAAACAAATTCGCATTGTCATTCTCTGGACCTTTTGTTCTGCTTTGCTCCCGTCGTGTTCGCGGGTGGTAAACGGTATTTGTATCAAATATACATATTCTGGATCATTTGGAACCTATTTACGCACCTTTATCCAAGCTAGTGATGCACACATCTTAGTCATACAAGAAGAAAACAAAAATTTACTTTTGGCTTAATTTTGGGCGAAAGTCATGAAATGTTTTCTGAACGCATGAGAGCTAAGAGATTGGAAGTCTGATGATCAGATTTCACTATGACGTCACATAATTTATTGAATTTTAAGCCAAAATCTCCCGGGGGGGGTACTCAACAAAGTTTTGTACGGGGATGCTCCGCCCCGAGGTCCAAACCCTTTCCCTTTCATATACCGTTTTTGACAGAAAAGGTACCCCTTTCATATACCTTTCGTTGAAAATGGTACCCCTTTCATATAGCCTTTACGTGCGTCTGTTTGATATATTTTGAAAAGCCCTTTTTATAATACTTAAATGGCAGTTTTCCCTACCTTTTCTATGCTTCAACGGCGTGTTTTCGCTACCCTTTCCTATTCTAAGTGAAATCCCTACCCTTTCATATACTTCAACTCGTAAAATCCCGACCCTTTCATATACCTCCAGCCTCAAAAAGGTACCCCTTTCGGGCGGAGCATCCCCGTATAGCCCATTATAGGGAGTACCCCCCCCCCGGGCAAAATCTACATTTCTTGAATCAGTTTTTCACTCCCGAATGTAACATTGCCTTTTATTTATTAGATTCGAAGCCCCAAAAACGTACAAACCACGTTTACCGCTAATTTTACCGATTTTTCATGTCCAAAAACACATCCCGCTCATACAAAGCCTTTAATAGCCTGTTCCAGGCTCCGAGATAGTGGGGAACGCGCTAACAAAGCCTTTGAGCTGACAGCAAACTTTGTCTGAGTCACCTAGGGGGTCTGTCTATTTTTAGTAATTGTGCGTAGCGCTATTGGCGTCAATGGCTGTAGAAATCGGAAAATTATTGTTCACATGATCAGAAACAATTGTGAAATAGGAGAAGACCTCGTGGTAGATTTGGAAGATAGTGTTTTCTCGGAACGAAGAGGTTGTACGATTCTGTTGAGCGATTAAATGGTCAAAGAATTTGCTTACCCGTTTCGATTCGTCTTGTTTGAATACACATGGTCCTTCCGAGCCGGATGCAAAGTTGAGCGAACACGTTGGGGAATGGAAGATTTGACAAGATTAAGAAGAAAACGTGCAGCGCACAGAGGATGTTACTAAAACCAGGAAAGGGGAACGGGGAACGGGGAACGGGGAACGGGGAACGGGGAACGGGGAACGGGGAACGGAGAACGAGGAACGGAGAACGAGGAACGGAGAACGAGGAACGGGGAACGGGGAACGGGGAACGTGGATCTGGAAACGAGCAGTCAGCGGTATTCGCCATAAACAGTAGGTCTTTCATGTATGCATGGTTGTTATTGTAAAGAAAATTTCAAAATGGTGGTCGCGACGAGAAAGCGAACCGAACCACGGAAAAAGCAAATTATACTTTTCATCTCAAGTAATAAGATTTAAAAGGAACTTGGAATCGTAACGGTGTCTTTATTTGTGCTTTGTACCTTCTGGCAGAGGCAGTGTATCACCGTTTTTGCAGCGATGAATCGAAACGAATAAAATCGAGATCAATCAAACTCAAAGCAGTAGTGCAGAGTAGTGACACCCAAAACTATGCTTTTATTCCTGATCACATACAAGTATTGCTTCTACAAAGGATTCAAAGGTAAAAAACAAAGCCTGATAAATGAACAGTGCATTTACTGTCAATCAGTTAAACTAGGACGTTTTTTCTAACAGCAATAACCAACATATTATCTAGTAATTGCTTTATTTACAGAAACCGTGTGCAAGTAGAGTATAGCTCATTACAGTGGGGGGTTCACACTAGACATTTCAAGTGCACTTGAAATGTGTTTGAAGTGCACTTGAAACGCACTTGTGTGTGAACGGATCAAAACGGGTCTTGTTGCACTTGCCACTGATCGTACTTAGTCGCCACGGAAACCTCAAAACTTCAAAGAGCTGAAGTGCACTCTCAAGTATGGTCTCGACCGTACTTGAGAGTGCACTTATCCAATCAAAACGTCGGAAGCTAATTACCAACCTGTCAGTCACCTGGAGCGACAAATTTCATTCCCGCGTGAGCGAGGCAGAGTTTTGTAGTCGACTATCGAGAGCTGGTAGATTGGCGTTTTATCAACAGTCATCGGAGGATGATCTCTTCGACTTAAATTTAATGTAAGTACTGTTTTAAATCCTTTGCTTTGCTTTATATCCTTTTTGTATCATTTTGGTCTTAGGAGCAAGTAAAGAAATTTCATGATTTCTCTTTTAATTTGACAGGCACAACGTTGATGTCAGACTTGGTGCTGGAAGCAAAAGGAGATATGTTCCACTAAGATCTCCTTCTTGTAGTTTTCAACCCATTCGCAGTGATTCGCCGAATCCAGTTCTTTCTCTTCAACCCGTTCAAGGACGCTTTTCTTGTTCACCGGTACTACACGATCATGATGTACACCCTGAGTGAATTTAACACTGTAAATCGTTGGTTGCATGTGTGAACGACATTTCTTGACAAAAATCTAAGTGCACTTCAAGTACGTTTCAAGTACACTTGAATTCAAGTGCACTTGAAGTGCACTTGAAGGTCTAGTATGAACCCACCCACTGGTGGAAATCTTGTGTTATTTTGCAATTGTGTCATATGTTAATCATTTATATTACCATAGACTGAAGGGAAAATAGAATATCAACTAACGAATGTCAACTAAACATATCAAAAAACCGCTCCAAGAAAAATATTTTGATGGTACACCGTTAGTACCATGTAACAAAATGAAAAACTCGATAAGAACATACAATTCAGGGGCATAAGATACTGTATTGCTCATCTCCCCAAATCCCCCTAATTTTCTTGCACATCCAAATGATCTTTACATGAAATCGACAAATCAGATGTTAACCAGTGGACAAGGAAATATACTTATTACTAGTAGTAATCATAGATTATAGTGCGTCTCCTTATCCCGTGGCACCTCATCTTGACCTAGTACCTCAGCAGAGGAGGTTGGACACGGGCCGAAAAGCATCTTGGGATGAATTTTCGTTTTCAGCGACACTCGTTACTCGTGGCGAAGCACACGAGGTTGTAAATCCGGCGTTGACTTTTCTTGTTTTTTTTCGTGTCACATTAGCGCATGCAAATTTATGCACGCATATTTAAGTCTGTATCGACGACTATATGGCTTACGGCCATGAAATACATACCGTAAAATCTCTCCGTTTGTGTACTCGAGAAGCAAGATAAAGAACTACTGCGTACAACTGCACACTTTCAAGACAATTCAAGGCGTTCATGGATGGATAGGACCGTTTGATATTGTGTTCGCCGCTTATTCCCGTGGGATTTTTGCTCTGGCAAGTTCTGTGTTTTATATATTAAACTTGCAATTTGCTTAGCGATCGAGCTCCGGGTGTCAGCTACTGAATCTAGTGAATGCAGTGTAGTCTTACTTTTAAACCCGTGTATACGTGAAAGCATGATGAACAGGTTATCGGCAAGGGTGTTTAAATAAAATTTACACTCTCACTCACTCACTCACTTGTTCCTTCCATCAGCTGTAAACTTAGTGATCCTTAGTGAGCAAATGCTTTGTTACGAGCACGAATCGATAACAATAATTAATTTGATGTAAACGAATATAGACAACAATAAGCTTACAGATGTTTCGCATTTGGAGTTTTTAGTGCAACATTAAAATCGATCTAAAAGGATTTTGCAACCTAAACACGCGGTCTGATGCGTATTTAGCTTTAAATAATAAAATTTAGTTCGTAAGTAGTATGTGCTCTTGGACAGCGCAGTGATTGAGTTGGTGGCTTAGTCCCGGACGGCCCGAGTTCGAATCTCCATGAAGTCCTCTTTTTTTTTTTTACTTTTTTTTTCTTTTTTCGAACTGGACATTATGAAAGTGATGTACTTTTTTTTTCCTTCGTCAAAAATCCTTCGTTTAACTGTATAAGCAGCCTATGCATTTTTTTTTTCAAGGTATGAGGAGGAGGTGGTGGGGAGAAGGGGTGGGGGTGAGGGGTGACAATGGCGCAGGTTACTACTTCATGTAAGCCTATAGGAGCATTGTAAACAAAGATGGCGGACGGTAAACGGTAAGCGAACCTTCGAAAGGACCTTCTACCAACGTTTTGGGTTTCAAAGAAAACAAAGCGGAACGGCGAAAAGCCTCATACGCAAATCGAGACGCCACCAAAGTTTCGACCGGCGGTGCACCCTCCCCCAAGCTTCGCGAGGTTCTTCGAGACACGTATTTCTAGTAAGTATATTATTTCTGATATACCCTGTTAATTTTATAGGGGGTCAGTTGGGGGGTCAGTAGGGGGTCAGCAGACCGGGGGTCAGCGTTTTGTCGAAACCCGTACAAATCGGCCTAAATTGAAGGTTATGCGATTACTCATGTATAGATACCATTTCTTTTTACAACTGAATAACTTGAGGTATCATTCTACGCCGATCGAAAGACTTACTCGTGCACCGACAGCCACAACAAGCACAAATCGGCCTACATTGAATTTGATAAGATTCCTCTTGTTACTTAGCAGGGTTTTAAGCCGGTTGATCGATCGAAAGACTTATTAAAGCAAGGCTGCACGAGGAATTCGAACCGAGGAATATTTTGTAACGAAAGCTTTAAGCTTAAATCACGGAATTACCAAGGTTGGTAACCACAACAATCGATCGTTGCATTTTATAGTCCTCTTGTCCGCTCTTGAGTTTCAATGTTATAATTTTGAAATACACGAAGGCAATTTTGTTGTACGGAATGCTGGATTTGTGTTGTTACGAAGTATAAGTACATAAATAAATAATAAAACTGTAAAATCGTGTGAAACAAGAAATATAATCAATGAAATCATAATAAGTTTACACAGATTATTCCTTGTTAAAAAATTCAGGAGGAAAACATGATTTAAAAACCTAATGGAAATAAAGCAGTGACTAACATACATTTTTGCATATGAATTCAAGAGCCATTCTTCTAGAAATAAATCCAATTCTGGCCATAAAGACCTGGTAGAAAATTGTGACTAGGAGGACCTCAGGCAAAAAGGAATTCAAACTTCTAGGCTTGAAAATGAAAATGCAGAGTGTTTTCAGGACAACAATCAGGACTGTGTACATGAGAACAACTATATGTTCTTTCACTTGAGCACAAGTCTTAGGTAATTTATAACAAATGTGCAATTGCCTATCTCATAAACAACCAGAATTTGGAAAGGTGGTTGCTTAGGAAGGATGGTTGCTTATGAAAGTCAAAGTACAACAATAGTGAATGGTTGCTGAACGGGAGCAAACTGTAGTTGTTCCAATAATTTTAACAACTTTCCTATCAGACAGATAATTCTCAATGAGGTATTTATGTAAACCAAAATTTAAATGCCAATTAGTGGTAGAGCAAGGAAAGAAGTGTTGAAATGTTTCTATTTTTAAGCAGAACTATTTTCACTACAAGCTCGCTCATCCTACTTCATGGTTTTATTGAGTAATTAAAAAAGTAAATGAAGCCTTTTGAGAAGTTGGTACAGAAATGGGAGACAGACAGAAATTTCACCTGCTGGCTTACAGCCACCCCTCCCCCCAAACCCCCCCCCCCTCCCTCCACCCTTGCCATCCTTGATAATCATTCAAGGAATAGGCCATTTGCACGATGACGTCATTTGACTACTACTACCAGAATCCATTTCGTTTTTCCTTTCTTATTTAAATTTTGTAATCCCAGTGCGGTTTAAATAACAATAGCCCTAATTTGCACTACAAAACAAAAAACCGAAGGATTCTGGTAGTAGTAGTCAAATGACGTCATCGTGCAAATGGCCTATACCCAGGGGCATAGCTAGGGGTGTCCTGGGGTGACCATGACCCCCCATTTGTGAGATAATTTTAGTGAAACACAGCGTGGATGCCGACATGACAATCTGGTAAGTACCCTGAATGTGACACAGTGTGACACCCCCTTTGAAAAATCCTAGCTACGCCCCTGCACACCATAATGGAGTTGATCAGGAGCCCATTGATATTATAACAGAAAACAATTAATAGTTATCAAAATAATTATAGCAATTCATAACTGATACAAAAGCTCCAACAAATATCCAGTGTGCCAAAATTTCCCCCAACTATGAAGGTTATTTGAGATTTTCTTTGTGGGTGTGCCAGGATTTCTGAAGGCGGTCAGACCAAATTCAAAGACAACCTGATCTATTCCGAAGATGTTCTGAAGAATTCAGAAGTTTCCATGGACCTCAGTCCTCCGCTTTATAATATCCAGCTGTAATAATATTACATGTATTATTGTAATGTTCAGAATGATAAAAACCTACAAAAAGTGCTAAATTTTCATTAACATAACTATATTTTTAATTGGATCATATGATCAGTTAAGGCTGATAGCTCAAATCTGTAAGTCAGGATCGAGTGAGAAATTGCTCCATAGGCGTGAGTTGGTATGAGATTGGTGTTTTGGACTCGCAGGCATGAGACTTGGCAGGTATGTTCTATGCCACCATGCAGAACTTAAGTATAATAAGTTTTCATTGTCAACTGAAGACAAAAGTAAGCAACCCGAGGCTGCTGTGCATTTCTAGCAGGCTACTGTTAGAGTACAATCAATCAAATATCGGTATAGAAAATTATTAATATTTATCTTAGGAATCAACAAAGAAATATATTTAACAGACTGATTAAATCATTGATGCATTTTGTCTATACAAGTTTAAAATTTTATTTATAAATAATAACACCTTATTATATAATATATAGAATAACACCTTATTATATATAATTATCTGCTAAAATATGAAACAACTGACAATATGGGGGCTTACTCAATGACAATAATTCACAGTTCTCAACCCAATTGTGGATCTCAAGAGTTTTGGATTTTTGCTAAGAGCAGGGCTTATTACAAGACATGATAATGACAGACCAAAACCCTCACTGCCATGCCTCAAGCACCAATATTTTGGGCCAAGCAATAAAAATGTAATTCTTGTTTGGCTGCTATTTTCAGGAAAAAGAGCAGACTGAATGGCTCCACATTTTGCTGTTGAACCTAGAAAAAGAATAGACTTCATTAGGAAGCCACTCCAATAATTATAATATGAAAAGAAAACAATAACAAACATATCAGCCTTAAGTTATTAAGGTTATAAAAGCTCATATATAAATCGCAATGTTCAACTCTCATGATTAGAGTGTAGATATGAATCAAATATCATGTTTTTCCTCAGAAGACAGAAACTTTGATCTCAAAAGGTCGAAGCAACCTTAGAAATTACAGTACGCACACTTGTGATAACCTGCGAAAATGACTGAACTTTAATCGCAAATAACAGAAAATTGGTAAGAGGTACGATGTGGTACGATATCCTAAATTAAAAGAATAACGTTTTCTACAAAAGATGGTGCGATTTTCGTGGCTAGAACCCTGACGATATAGCGTCAAGAAACGAACGCGTTGGTTGACTACACAACGTGGACGAAAGCCGCCATATTGGACCGGCTTGCGAGGAAGCCTAATAATAGCGAATTCTACTACAAAAGGTGTAATATAAACAAGTAAATACAAAAAGTAGCAACACACCTTTCATGAAAACTCCTTTACTGGAAAAAGCGGACTTCATATTTGAAGAAAAACACACTAAAAAACCATGAAATGTTGCGTGGAGAAATTCTCGCAGAAAAGACTGTGAATGAATACGTTTATCTGATTGGTCGACTACTCCTACCAGGATACCTTTCGGCCCGTGTCCAACCTCCTCTGGTACCTCAGTTTCATGAATTAATTCAGCCTTTTTAATGTCGCGAGATATGTCACGCAGGCAAAAACGTCGGGCCGACATCAAACAAATTCACGCTATCGCCGTGGGATCCATCCTCGGAGACCCAGGGGCAGTTAGTGGGGCGAGGGAGAGTACAAAAGGGCGAAAAAAAAATCGGCGAGAGAAAAGGTAAAGAGGGAGAAAGAGCCCCTGGGGACGAAGCCTTACCGGACCAGTTCCAAACGGCCTCACCAATGCTGGCTCCTGATTGGGCACAAAAATACAAAAGATTTTTGCGCCCAATCAGCGAGCAGCAAATCTGGAATCCATGTCGTGCGTTCTTAATATACGAAGCCAGGCGGTGTGCGTCACGAGATTTGACCAATAGCAAGCCGTTGTTTAAACAATAGTCCTCGCGGCAAACAAGAAGCTATTTCAGCGCGTGGAGTTGAAAAAATTGTTCCTTTTCAAGGATTTCAACGATGTTAATTGAAAATGTTTTTAGGCAGAATTAAAGAGAAATATCCCTTTTTCGTTATGGCTACAATTAAATCTTACATTCGAGCACAATGACTGCCTTAGCTGACCTCAAAGTAAACCTACTCGACTCAATTGCCACATTATCGTAAACTGAACTTTCACACCTTTTCTTAGACTTCTCATTCCTTTACACGTTTGTTTTTCGTAAATAATTTGGGACATACAGTTAATTTAGCCTTTCTTCTTTGAGAATTTCGGGGTCTACCCGGGTCTACCCCTTTTAGTTTTCTTGGTTCAAGCCGTTCAAAATTGATAAGTTCACCAACTCGCCTAGGTCTCCTGGTGAGTAACAATAATTTTCTGCGCCCACGCGGCGGTCACGCGCGTCCTTTATCATCTTCTTGTTTGGTCTTTTTTCGGCCTATTTTCCCTCAATTATAGTTGAAGGAAGAAAACATTCAAACCTTCATAGGTTTTGATGTTCAAAGTGACTTCTTTTGTCGGCGTTTGCAGTGCTTGTTCTGTATAATACGTGGAGCGGTCTTTGCGTGATTTAGGTCTCGTGGCGTTGACCCGTGCATAAATTTGATCTTTCCGGTTGTCTTGTTTATTAACGGATTGTATGTTTCGATTCAAATCAGAATAGTGTGTCAGAGAAAAAGAAAAACCGGCCTTTACGAAGTAGTTTTGCCTTTGTAAACTTGTATATTTGATTACTTTACCAAAGAAAAGGCGCTAGATTTAAATTCAGGCTAAATAACGCAAACGTAGGAGATGCTCACTCCGTCGAGACGAAGGGAAAATGAGCCGCTACACAAATTAACCCATGGGGCATTGCAAGTCGTGACGCACACCGCCTGATACGAAGCAGTGCACGAAAGCAAGCCGTTCGCCGTGTTTGTTTCGCTCGTGTGTTTTGCTCGAAGAGGAAAGTTTCAGTTACTATGAGCTTCAAAGATCAAAATGACCTACAGTTGTTAAACATGAAACCCGAAGGAAAATTCACATTTAGCATCGCTCTCAGGTATTGCTTCAATTATTCTGGATGGTATCTATTTCGTTGCCATGCATCACTTAACCTTCTTTGAATCAAGTCATCGCTAAGCTAAAATCCAGAGGACTATAGCTAAATACATTGAATTCATTGAGCGCTCAATTGCCCTTGAAAACAATAGACTAAGCATTCACAATGAAAAGTGGAAGCCAATAATCAACTTTCTGCGACAGCATATGGAATTTTTAAAAAGTCTTTTGGAAAATTATATAAAAAATTAAGGTTGTAATGTACCGTAGGTAGTGTGATGATTAGTGTGTTTGGTAGCCAACTACTGTCTAGCTTTAGTATATTTCCTGTAATGCAATATAATGTAACGTAGTGTAATGTATTGTACAATGGTGGAGAGTAGTAAATAAAGTTCATTGCAAAAAAAAAAAACTTAAAAAAAAAAACAAAACAAAACATATCTAGCCTGTATTGCTGTCCAGTTAATAATTAAGTCTGGGCAAGTCGTGTTTTGTATGAGGGATTGTTTGCAACCACGAGATGGAAACCCTGAAAAAGATAGATTTTAGACAAATGCCTCACCCCAGGAACTACAATGCATTGCAAATTTTCCTACTAATGCCCAAGGAGATGGAGGTGGGCACTGATGCAATAGACTGATGCATTAAAAATACCATTTTACGGTACTTGTTTCAGACAACTTAAAATCTTCAATCTTCAGTATTCCACACAGAAATTGTCTCGAAAATGTTGTCAACAGAATAAAAGTTAGCACAATTATCACATGTATCCTGTATAAGGCTGTTATAAAAACAAGTAAGCTGGTCAATGCTGGAAAATAAGCAGCGAGGATTTGATTGTTTAAGTTCCTGTCTCATTTGTTCTTGGCAATCCTTGGTAGACCTTCAAGCTTTCTTCTTTCAGCTTCTGATACCTCCCTTCCTTTGAGATCATTCTCCTTCAGGGATGCTGCATCATTTGATATAAGGGATACCACGGTAGGGTCACAGCTCTTAGAAGCTTCTATTTTCATTGGCCTTGTAAAACAAGGCTGCTATTGTTTTTAGGGTTAGGGTCCATTGTTGTGTTGTTTGTCCTATTGTTAGGTCTAAGGGTGGCAAGCCAATGGTGTGAGACCTTCTAAGAGCTGCGACATCACCCGGATACCATACTGTCTTCACTGTTTGGGCATCCTCCACACTGACAGTCTTGAGAGCAAACATCAGCATAAATGCATAAATGGTAGCACATTACTGTTTTCACTAGAATCACCAAAGAAA
This sequence comes from Cladopsammia gracilis, assembly GCA_022457155.1. Lineage (NCBI taxonomy): Eukaryota > Metazoa > Cnidaria > Anthozoa > Scleractinia > Dendrophylliidae > Cladopsammia > Cladopsammia gracilis. The sequence goes on from JAJGOT010000955.1 coordinate 45,370, forward strand.
ACAAGAAGTTTTTCCCTTCTACATGTAACTTGTTGACCTGAGGAAATCTATCATCTCAGGTTCACACAGACATAGCTGTCTGCCATGGAACAACGGTAGAGATTTGGAATTTTGACCAGCCCTTCCAGCCCTCCCAAAGGCCTGAACATATGATTCTATTTCATTTGGGGGACAGTAGTTAATGACATGTTGCAACCCTTTCATGTCTACTTCCATTCCAAGGGCATTTGTGGCAATAACTATTTGCACTCTGCCTTCAGGTTCTCTTACAGAATATAACACATGCTGCTGGATATTTGATGATGTCCCACTGCCGTGGTACATTGCAATGATTTATTCGTTGACTTTCTTGGAGGATTTTTTGCCAATATGCTTTTTCCAGTAAAGTGTACATCAAAAAGTTGTAAATGTCACCACGTTTGATAGTCTTTGACATAAGCCACGGTTTTTGGGCATTCAACTCCTTTGACGATAGCTTCCTTGGCAAGCCACAAAAACTTACTCATAATATTGCTTGTTACCTTTTTAACATACAGTTTTACATTTTTCCTGTTTGGACTTACACTAATCTCAACTCCTTGGTTAAAACTTAAATGCTGCATGATCTTTTGTGTTTCTTCTTTAGCAGTTGCTGTGAGGGCAAGTACTGGAACACCTTGTGGGTGATTTTTTTGTTCTTCTCACCCCTAAAAAGAGAAAAATGTACTCAAAGGGGTGTGTTGAAAAAAGCCCTACGTGATTTTTTGGTTGCCTGGCTGATTACTTTTTTCAATTCCATTTTGGATGTGCATTTCTGATTATATTTATGTGCTGTGCTCAGATATATTGTCATTTAAATATAACTGGTAGTTGTCAACAGACAGTGAAAAGAAATATGAAAATTACTGGCAGGTAGGTATTTTTATCCTAAATATCAACTCATTTTTATGAAGTCGCCCCTTCAAATTATTGTGTATGATTCATTTGTTATAATTATTATTGATATATTATTTTAACACATACGCTGTACCAGGAAAATTGCATTGTATTTGGAATTATAAAGGTGGACAGTTCCATATTTTTTGTCAAGGCCCAACATAGAGTAACTTTGTAATTACAGCTGTATTACTGTTTGTAGTTGCAACAATAATTTCATTTCCCATACTGTTGTCCATCCATGGTGAACACAATTTATTGCTTGATGATGTCAGTTTAACAGGTTTCTGTGTACCATATTTTGTAGATATTGTTACAGTTTGGAAATAATAAAAAATTATAGGGTAAAGAAATGCAGGTATAATAATGGTGGAGATATCAGATGTTCAATGATTGATTAATATTGTATAGTTTATTAGAACCTGCAGCAAGCAGACACCCTCTATTGAGTGGAAATGAATAGCAGGGAACCCCTGCCCCTGGGTTTTGCTGTATAATTTAACTTGAATAGCCCATTTCCGAGTTGCTTTTAGCCCCCTTTTCAAACCGAGGCAAAGTGCAAATCCATTCATATTGATCTCAGTTTTGTTTCACATGCAAATAAAACTTATATCCATATGAATGGTTTTGCACCATGACTTGGCCTCGGTTTGAAGAGGAGGCTAAGGCAACTTCCCCAAAACACATCGTTTACAGAAAACTTGTTCAAGTACAAGCTGCTGTTGAGGTTTTTAATATTCCTTCACTCCAGGAAATAACAAACTTTGTTCTTAACAACGATGAAGGTCTTGTAGCTGACATGTTGCAAATTAATTGAAGCTTTAGCGATTTGATTTTGCCGCGTGCAAGCAAGTGCGGGCTGCTCGACACACCTGTCTGGCCCGTGCGACAAAAAATTGACGAGCATGGGAAAGTTTAAGTTAAAACGTACAAGCGATACATGGCAACAAAATAGATACGATCCAGAACAATTGAAGCAATACCTGAGAGCGATGCTAAATGTGAATTTTCCTTCGGGTTTCATGTTTAACAACTGTAGGTCATTTTGATCTTTAAAGCTCACAGTAACTGAAACTTTCCTCTTCGAGCAAAACCTTGTCACACGAGCGAGACAAACATGGCGAACGGCTTGCTTTCATGCACTACTTCGTGTAACAACGCACGACATGGACTCCAGACTTGCTGCTCGCTAATTGGGCACAAAAATCTTTTGTATTTTTGTGCCCAATCAGGAGCCAGCATTGGCGAGGCCGTTTGGAACTGGTCCGGTAAGGCTTCGTCCCCAGGGGCTCTTTCTCCCTCTTTACCTTTTCTCTCGCCGATTTTTTTTCGCCCTTTTGTACTCTCCCTCGCCCCACTAACTGCCCCTGGGTCTCCGAGGATGCGTGGGATCGGGCACAATCCTGCCATGCTGTGTACTCCGAAAGGTCTCAGATTTTTTCCGACATATAAATAGTATATTTCTCTTGATTTCATTTCGGTTATTTCTCCGATTCTGAAATCATACTCCTCAGTACATGTACTTATACCGGAAAAAGCCTGAAAAAGTACTCCCGTGATAAACTTCTTGGACACCGCCTTAATGGAGCATGAAATCGACGATTAAGTCACGCAACATTCAACGTGAATTTCGCAGGATTTTTCGGTTAAAATTACAACTACCAGTTGCAAATAAGACACAAGACTGTTGAATATACCCTTTATTAGCTAGACAAATTTTAGTCACAAAACTACGAAATCTTTAGTCGCAAATGCGCCCGATACAGGCGCAATTTCGAACACTGTAAAGTTCTAATCTGCGTTCGCCTGGCGTGGCCGGTCAGTGAATTATTGCTACAAGACATGCAGCGAAATGCACCGTACCGTAGAATATCGCGAAGAACGACGTCGGTATTTAAGTGAAAGCTTCCCAAATCAGGCAGAGAACCTCAGCAAAATCAAGATAGAACATTCAAAACATACCAGAACGGTAGCGAGGAAAATACTTGGTCCGGCGGAGAACCTTCGTACAATTTTTCCACTGCGTACTTTTAGTAGGCATTGAAATATTGAGCCGTACGATTCCAAAATCGGGAAAATATACTAAACTAAATCAAGACAAATTCACATGTGACATTTCGGAACCAAAGCTCCCCAGAATAATGTCAGATTTCCACGCGTTGGGAATTCTGGATAGTGACGTTTCAAGATGGCGCTGATTTGGTACCGACACTTTTCTCGATTCGTTCCGCCTAGACGATGCGCTAAGCATGCTGGATACTATTGTGACGTTTCAAGATGGCGCAGATTTGGTACCGACACTTTTCTCGATTCGTTCCGCCTACCTCCGCCTAGCCGACAAGATTGGGAAGCGTCTCCTTCGTCGACGCAATTATGGGATCTTATGGGAATCTGCAGGCGTTTAATTAAGCTACAGAACGCTTGCTATTGTGTCCAAGCCTGTGAATTCTGAGATATGCCATTTAAATGCCTTTTAAATCTCATTTTTGAAAGCTTTACATAAAAACTAAACAAAAAGAAAAAACAATATAAAAACCTGGCCGAAGTTAAAGTGGCATCTAGTACAGTAATTGAAATAATGTAGATGCATTTTTTGTATAATAATGCTGTGGTTCATTCACAGGGGTGTGGGGGGTCCTTAGGTATATTAGTGACGGGAAAGTGTGAAGACCTTTTTTGGGTTTGAAATTAGCAATCTGAGGCCTTTTTTGGTTAGAAAAATTTGTGTTGACTTGTTTTGGGTGAAAGGTTGTGGTAAGGACTTTATAATTTGGGAGTTGACCAAAACCAAAACCCAGGGTTCTAAAACAAGCAAAATATTGTATGTGAAGGATATACTTGAAATAAATCATATATGAACTGCGGAAATGAAATCAAATGAAGAATGATCCTCGCAGTTGTGAACGCAATTTAAGCAATTGCGAAAAGAAGAGGTAGAGCATCGCACCGGTATCGCAAGGTCACGGGTTCGAACCCCGTTGAAGTCCTGAATTTTTTTCAGGCTTCTTTTCGTAATTGCTTAAATTGCGTTCACAACTGCGAGGATCATTCTTCATTTAATTTAAAATATTGTATCAAACAATAAATTGTATCAGTTTCAAGAATGACTGCAGTCTGCCTAAAGTTTGTCACAGATCACTGACAGATACATGATGAATTAAGAAAGATGACTGCAAAAAAGGCTGTCTGGAACTATCTTGATGTGTTTTTGTGTTTCATCTTTTTTATGGGGTGAAAAAGAAAGGAACTTTTTTGGGTTACATTCTGGGCCATCAGACTTTTTTGGGGTCTGGTTTTAGCCCAATAGGACTTTCTTGATAACGTTTAATAATGCACTTTTGAGAATAAAAAAAAGTCTTCTATACTTGTGAATGTAAAGGTATAGCATAATCATAGGGAAAGATTTAGGAACTGACATTTACTTTGTCAGTTGACTGTAAATGCCAAACAAACAATAACTTTTAGAAGGATAACTAACTTCTACAATAAAGTCTTATGTACTGGACTTGTAAGCCCCTCTGGATATTTAAGCCTGCCTTGAAAGAGCTGATTGATTTAAACTTTTAAAGCCATGTACTTGTTGAAATGATAAACAAAGTCATTTGCATAAGTAGGGGACAAAATGAACCAAAATATGAACATATTTCTGAAACTGAAAGCAGAACACCTGTTAAATTCATTTTTGCTACTTTTATTCACTTCTGTCTTGGAGAACTCGCAAAACTCAGATTATGGTTTTGTTTTTTCTCTTCAAAAATTCACTTGATATCTACCTCTTAGTGTTCTTTAAGTATTTTGTGTACGACAAAGGTACTTAATTCTAATTTGAGGCAGTTTTGACAAAAAAAAAACTGAAAATCGCCCTGACTGAGCTTTTTAACAAGTACCTTCATTTTTGCTAGTTTTATTCTACACAGTCCGTGCTGGTTTTTGGACATAAAATTCAAGGACTAGGAATATTCAAGTACTACTGAAAAACTGAGTTATCAAGGAGTATTCAAAGCAAGTTTACTTTGTCTTGCACTGTTTCAAAAAGCTCCCCCAGATATAAAATGCATTTTTAGTATGCAACAGCGCAGGTTTCGCAAAATCTGTCCCCTATTTTGAAATCTGCTCTCAATCCCTGAATTACTTCAATACAGCCCTAATTTATTTCCCATCCGAACAAAAATTCAAGGAGTTTTCATTATTTTCAAGCACTTTCAGCAAAAATTCTTCTTTTCAAGGGATTTTCAAGCACCCTTGAAATCTAAAATTAAATTCCAGGGCTTTTCAAGGACTTCAAGGAGTAGCACGAGCCCTGATTCTAACATTTAAACACACTAAAGAGTGTGATGAATATCAACAATTGAACACACCAAGTTTGAGATGCTTGTTTAAGTAAGGTAATGGTTGTATGGAATTTTAGCCGAATCACAGCCATGACAGAAATTAGATGAGATGAGTACAATACAAGATAACGCTGTGGTAATGCACTGTACAGATCTTTGCATATAAGGAATGCAAAGCATTGCCATGTTCTGTTATAGTCAAATCCAGAAAATTCAATAGTAAAAAAGCACATATTATTTGAGATCAAGGGACTCTTGAAAGTAAATAAGGTAAACATATGCTGTTTGTAATATTCCCTTCAGTCTATAGTAATATAAATGATTAACATGCATGACACAATTGCAAAATAACGCAAAATTTCCACAAAGGGCAAAATTGCACACGGTTTCTGTAAATAAAGCAATGACTAGATAATATGTTGGTTATTGCTGTTAGAAAAAACGTCCTAGTTTAACTGATTGACAGTAAATGCACTGTTCATTTATCAGGCTTTGTTTTTTACCTTTGAATCCTTTGTAGAAGCAATACTTGTATGCGATCAGGAATAAAAGCATAGTTTTGGGTGTCACTACTCTGCACTACTGCTTTGAGTTTGATTGATCTCGATTTTATTCGTTTCGATTCATCGCTGCAAAAACGGTGATACACTGCCTCTGCCAGAAGGTACAAAGCACAAATAAAGACACCGTTACGATTCCAAGTTCCTTTTAAATCTTATTACCTGAAATGAAAAGTATATTTGCTTTTTCCGTGGTTCGGTTCGCTTTCTCGTCGCGACCACCATTTCTTTACAATAACAACCATGCATACATGTAAGACCTACTGTTTATGGCGAATACCGCTGACTGCTCGTTCCCAGATCCCCGTTTCCCGTTCCCCGTTCCCGGTTCCCCGTTCCTGGTTTCAGTGAAATCCACCTTAATGTCGGAAAATTTAGCGCCTTTTCGTTACGGAAGAACAAAAAATGTCGTGTTGGGTACGAAACAAGGTAGGATTTTGGAAACAAGATACGATTTTCGGAAAGGACAAAGCAGCTAGTGAATTCGGGGAATAACATTCTTTTCTCTAAAATTTCTGCCATTGAAATATTGAGCTAAAAGAAGCCGAAAATTCAAACTGTATTACCTTTCACACGTACAGTTTCCTTTGAAGGCATTACATGTAAAATGATGTGCAACACCATTACAAGCGTTTCCAAACGAAACTATTCAGCTGATCACCACGGTTGTTTTAGTTTTTCCTCCGGCAAAAGATAGACGGACTTTAGCTCAGTCCTAGAACATGCCATCAGTATAAATGAGCTTGTTCATTAGAGTAACACACTTACTGAGACGAAGGCGTTTGGTTGGTCTGATCTTGACGGTATTCCGTGTGTTGCGCAACGCTTTGAAAGCTGAATAGAACAAAACGGACTGTCGACATAAGGGATACTGAGCCCAGTATATCCGCGATCTAGAAAGCAATTTTCTAATAGTTTAGGAATATTTACATTGTAAACTAAAGGGGAGCGACATTTCTTTTGTCTCGAGCATCTTGATTAGAACCTGGATTCAGCCAAGAGAGCACCAAATATTTCATATATCACTGAATTGATCTAAATTCAAATAATGCTTTATCGCAGTTTCACGGAAACCGTATCATAATTACGCTCACCAGAACTTGTCAGCAAAAATTTGCTTAATACTTAGCACGCATTTCAGTTCGATGTGTTTTGATTTGGATCAGTGAGTTTTTTTGGTTTCGTGATGGATTCCATTTTGGATCGGATATTGTCATTTTTCCGAGAAATGTGAAGTGGGTTTTGAATCAATCTGATGCATTGGATTTCTTGAATACTAGATGAAAAAGGCAGACACTATTTTATTAAAGCTGCTATCATCGGTCACTCCTAGTGCAAGTTTCCCGGCGAAACTCTGAGAGAATAGTTTGCCCGGTGAAACAAAACTGATAGATCGTGATCCATAGGTATATTGGTATTAATAATATTATTTTACTCTTGCATAGTTACCCATTAAGTTTATTCAAGCCTGGAGCTTCAGCTGGCTTTTCAAAGTTCAGAGGAGGAGCGGGCTTCGGTTTTTTGTCCTACTACACCGGCATAAGACCAATTTCTTTTTTCATTTACTGATTTAAAAGCAACACTGATAAACTTAGCAACGATAGCCGACAATTCCATTCCGTCCAGCGCTTGACTTGTCACGCAAGACGTCATTTCAGTCTAACTGCACTTAGTGAGGTGAACTCGGTTATATTTAAGCAAATCGGTTAAAAATCCCCCAATGCTTAACTCAGTTAAAAGGTCTTTTAATGAATTGCCTGGTTTATCTTTAACCCTCGGACGTACACGTAAACTAATACCCTCACGGTGGTACAAGGTTGGGGGGGGGGGGTGATGGTTACAACCCCTCTCTTGGGTTTTTGCGGTGTAACAATATTTCGAAATGTTTTACCTCTTCTAGATAGCCTGTTAAGCGCTCTACAACACAAGGTAAATATTATAGGTTATGGCACTGCTGGGGATCCGTGAGGCCATCTTGGATTTTACTAAAAAATCAAATTTATCGAAAAAATGCGGAAATTGCATATATATTTTTCTTGAGTTGTAGAATATCATGATTAAACATTTTGCTGCTTGGTAGCGTTTTATATGTTTGTTTGTGTTTTTTTTTCACTGAGAAAAGGTGAAAAACACGCATTTTTATTCAAAAATGGCTTGACCTCATGCTACTTATGACGTCATATCTCGTTACCATAGCAACCGATCGTCGCCAAACTTTACCAAAATGTGTCTAATGCATAAACAAATAGCTACTGAAGACTTAAAAAACTCGGCAAGCCAAGTTTTCATACTTTCCCTTACATAACGCGGCGAACTGTTTATACTGAGAATCTCAAAGTTGGCTCGGCTAGCCGGTTCACCCTCTTTCGATGGCAGGGTGACCCGGCTGGCCGTGCCAACTTTTTCTCATATAAACGGTTTGGCTCGGCTAACCGGGTCAAGTCGGTCAACTATAGACAATCTGGGCATACGCGAGCTAGTTTATCATCAATAAACAAAATGGCGGACAGCTTTTGGCTCAGTCAGGCGGGACAACTTTTTTGTCATGCTAACGCCTGGTAAAATTGTCCCGGGTGGGCGGGTGGCCCTCCTATCCGAAACAACTTTTCTCCACATAAACAGCCCTTAGTTGACTTTTCCTGATTGGTTCATTTTGATCCAATTAATTATGCAGGTTGCTTGGGAACAGTCAAATTTTGGACTTTGAACAAATGCAATTGGAGTTTTCCATAGTCACGTTTTAGTTTTTGAGAAACCCATGAGACAGTCCCCACCCAATGGCTTTTAAGATGTTTACGTGGGTATTTTGTAGAACATCAAAAGTGTTCACATGAGCTTCATTGCTATCAAAAAATATGAACGTGAATGTGCAACCCAATTCAAGCGGTCTCAAGTTAGTTTACTTAAGTAAACTATCTTTGTATAATTATATTTTTTGGTGTGACTCTGCCAGTATCAATTACTTTTGACCATTTTTATGCTAAAAGCAAAATATAAGTTATTAAATTATTATTAAATTATAATATAGAGAAGTGAACTAATACAGCTAGAAACACTGTAGAGACCTATTTTCCTTACCTGCCCTAACCCCAAAAGGAAGCAAAATCTCATTTTGTAGGTATGGTTCAAATTCTGTTCACCCTCTTGTATTGGTAAAATTCACAATTGTTGATAGCGATGAAGGCAGTTGCATTCAAAGATTTTGTTCCTATAAAGGGTTTGTTTGTTTAATTATCGAGATGTCCATGGGGCTGCTTTGATCGTGTGTGTGAAGTTTTTGTAGAACAGTACATAACATAGTAGACCCTATTGTGATCATTTTTAGATGGTGGGATACAAACAGGTGGTCCTGTATTGTATAATTTTGGCCTATGCAATCAAATTTTTGAAAAAAACTTTTTCCGAGTTTGGCGTAAAATTTTAATGGTTGCTCAAGTTCTCAAACTAGATAGTCCTCAAATCACAAAATTTCTTTTCTTTTCTAGTATATTTTTTACTTTGAGCAGCTGAAAGCGGTAAGACCTACTTAATGTTCATGAACATTTTAAATTTAAATTTACACTTATTATATATACCTAACAGGGTGGACAATGTCAGGTGAAGACAATGATGATGATCCTACACCATCAGTTGAGAATGAAAGTGATTCTATAGTAGTGTTGGCTGACAGCAGTATGCACACAGCAGACTTGCCTATTGGTAGATCATCTACAGCAAGGGGCCAAACCTTACATACCTCAAATCAAAAGGATTTGCAGGAGCCGGATACATTTTCTATGCGTCGAGAAAAGTTGGAAGACTTTAGTAAGAAAACATCTCCTGGCAGCAAAGAGGAGAATTTTGCTTTATTTGAAAGCAATCCTCTGGAAGAATTTGAAGGGCAAAGCCTCTTGGCTTCTACTGGCGACCCTAAGCAAATTCAAATTCAGGTGCATGATCAGAACCCTGAAGAAGTAGTTAACCAAGACTACCATCTTCAAGAAACCCAGTTGGAACACAGTCAAGATCCCTTTAGAAATGAAGAGCATTCACGTCAGGAGAATAAAGTACCAGCTGGCACTCCGAAAGAACATGTGACACAAGAAAGCACTGTTAATGGAAGTTCTACTCAAGGCCAGGTTAGTGAAATCTGTTTGCAATGGTATTAGTATTTACAGTAAAGGTTATGGTTTGTGAAACTTGTCTTAAGCAACAACATTACATCACAAGCTTGAAGAAGTTGCCTAGCCTGATAAATATTTAAAACAAGGGCTGGTTATATTAATCCTCGGACGTAGGTGGGGGCATCCCCCCCCCCCCCCCCTCTCCCTTTAAGGTTTTTCTCCGATTTTTTCAAAAGCATTTATTATTAGCACATACCGTCTTCAGTAGCCGTTCGTTTATTCAGGTGCATGATCAGAACCCTGAAGACGTAGTTAACCAAGAATATCATCTTCAAGAAACCCAGTTGGAACACACTCAGCAAGACCCCCTTAGAAATGAAGAGCATTCACGTCAGGAGAATAAGGTACCAGGTGGCACTCCGAAAGAACATGTGACACAAGAAAGCACTGTTAATGGAAGTTATACTCAAGGCCAGGTTAGTGAAATCTGTTTGCAATGGTATTAGTAATCATTTGTTGTCGTCCTTCAGTAGCATCGTAAATAAAGTAAGTTATAGTCAAGTGAGGCCTTTAAGCTACTGTATCCAAACCCGAAAAAGCCTGAAAAAAAATCAGGGCTTTTTTTTTCAGGCTTTTTCGGGTTTGGATACAGTAGCTTAAAGGCCTCACTTGACTATAACTTACTTTATTTACGATGCTACTGAAGGACGACAACAAATGATTACTGAACTTAGACTAGGGCCAAGTCTACTTCGTCCTCGTGTAGTTCCACTTGAACTCACATTTGACCTGCTCCCAACATGTGGCTTTGATAGCTCAGTTGGTAGAGCATCGCACCGGTAACGCGAAGGTCACGGGTTCGATTCCCGTTGAAAAGCCCTGATTTTTTTTCAGGCTTTTTCGGGTTTGGATACAGCAGCTTAAAGGCCTCACTTAACTATAACTTACTTTAATGGTATTAGTATTTACAGTAAACGCTATGGTTTGTGAAACTTGTCTTAAGCAACAACATTACATCACAAGCTTGAAGAAGTTGCCTAGCGTGATAAATATTTAAAACAAGGGCTGGTTATATTAACCCTCGGACGTAGGGGGGAGGGCATCCACCCCCTCCCCCCCCCCCCCCCCTTAAGGTTTTTCTCCAATGTTTTCAAAAGCATTTATTATTCTAGCACATACCGTCTTCAGTAACCGTTCGTTTATTCAGGTGCATGATCAGAACGCGGAAGAAGTAGTTAACCAAGACTATCATCTTCAAGAAACCCAGTTGGAACACACTCAGCAAGACCCCCTTAGAAATGAAGAGCATTCACGTCAGGAGAATAAGGTACCAGCTGGCACTCCGAAAGAACATGTGACACAAGAAAGCCCTGTTAATGGAAGTTCTACTCAAGGCCAGGTTAGTGAAATTTGTTTGCAATGGTATTAGTATTTAAAGGTTTGTGAAACTTGTCTTAAGCAACAACATTACATCACAAGCTTGAAGAAGTTGCCTAGCGTGATAAATATTTAAAACAAGGGCTGGTTATATTAAATAATATTTGCCTAATAAGCTACCTATACTGGGAAAAGAGCTTAAATATTTCCAAAACATTATAACACCGCAAAAACCCAAGGTTGTAACCCCTTGTACCATGGTGGGTTATAAGTTTGCGTGTACGTCAGAGGGAATTAAAAGTAAAAATCACTTTGCAGTTTGTTTGAGAATGTTTGAGGTTTGGCACTGAGGACGCTATTTTTTGTACAATTCCTTTTTTAAAAATTGTTTGTTAACCGTCTGCCTTCATATTTGGCTGCCTGCAAATTAACAGAACTAATCCAGTGTGTCTCGCAAGCAAAAAAAAAAATATTCTCTAGTGTAAATACTCATTTCATGGCTGCCTTATGAAAAGTATTCAGAATGGTTGATTAAAGTTTAAAAGTTTGATCCATTTCAAAACTAAGGAAAACAACCTTATGATCAGGCGTACTTGAAGAGCACGTGTCCACTTTCTTTACTATAGATTGATCAGTGACATCAGTGTTTAGTGTAACGGCACCCGCATGCCTCAGTTTTGTTTTGTAGTATTTTAGATATTTCCACTAACTTAAGTATAGGCAACGTTGTTCTTCGCGTCGTCTGCAAAGGTTTAGTCTTCTTTGACTTCTTTGATTAGATGTTTTTAACTATTTAAATGTTCTTCTTCACTTTTCTTCAAGTAGATCGACAATGCTTCATTCTTCGTTTCGCCGAGCACATGCTCTCCTTTCTTCTCAGTCTCTGTTTTTTTTTTTTTGGTTACGGATAATAAAGGAACGGACATACTTGGTGTCCTCGGTTGACTGGTTAACTGTTTGAGGGGTGGACATGGTGACTCGGATGAGCTTGCTTGCTTTGGGCTCGGAACAGCTTGCTTGACTTCGTAGACAGAAACAGTTCGACTGTAGCGGCGCGTCAGCTCCGGTGATCGAGAGAATCGTGAAACTAAGTAAACGCTCTAGAAGGTTCCGAGTTAAACAGCAATAGTCGGAGGTCCCTGATATAACCTCGATGTTACCCGTCGAATTTCTGTGAGCCTTAGAAAAATTTATGCATGTTTGCGATATTTAAGCTAAGGTCACGTGACGGCTAGCGGAAAGTCATTGTGACGTAAATGCGGTTACAATAGTCAATGGTAGAAACAGAGTTTTAGACAAACAAAGAGTCCCTGTGTGTCATCACTTTGTCGTACTTCTTGCCCAAATACAAGTATCACGCCATGGACAACTCACAAAACAGCCAACAGAAAACAAAACCCAACGCGACGCCAGATGAAACTAGCGATACTGGCTTTAGTGAAACTTTGGCGCAAAATGGCGAAACATCGGAAACACGTTCTCGGACCATGACGGAAAAGGGTTTTTTAGCGCTTACGTGTGGACGGGAGGCCTAAACGCATAAAAACTTTTGCGTGTACGAACGTAAACGTATACGTGTGGACGGGAGCGTTTTAGATAAAAACATATGCGTTTACAGACGTAAACGTGTACGTGTGGACGGGGCCTTAATTGCATTCGCCGAAAAAACTGAACTTGAACTGAACAGTTGGTTAGATTTAGTAAGACATACTCCTCAAGCAGAGCTTATTACCGAATTACTTTCAACAGTAAAAGATTCAATTCAAGGAGTACAAAGCGCAGCGTTAAATAAAGTATTAGCACTAGACAAAGAGGAAACCTTATCCGTGCGATCAAAATCGTCACGCAAGTCAGGACATTCGATAAAGTCATCCATATCCGGTTCGTCGCGCTCTTCAAAAGAAACTTTGATTACGTGCGGCATTAGAGCAAAAATTAAAATTCAGCGACAGGATTGAACAACAACAAAAGATTTTTGCGTTCGAGGTACGAGAACGCAACTCCTAATTTGTGTTGGGAGTTCTGTGCATTATTGGTTATCCTGTGCAACTGATAAGGGAGGTTTTTTCGAGATTGCTTTGGTTCGTCGTCGTCGACACACATTTGCCTCGCTTTGAGGCGCTTGCTTACGTTTTGCCTCACTTTGACGAACTAACTCACGTGGCGAGTTCATTCATCTCGTCCTCAGTCAAAAGATTGCTGAAGGTCATTCATCTCATCCTTGCTCACATTCTGTATTTCCATGTGCTTTTCGTGCGTCCTTCTGCTTTCGAAGCTTTTTTGCAGTTTTCACCGAACTACACGCTCACAACACGCTTAGTGTGTCCTAAAACATATAAAATATGCTAATCAGCGAGAATCAAATCATGGCGATGATTCGGCTGACACGAACGAGACAAGCAAACGAGAATTGAGCAAGAACAGAGGGAGACATGTGTACCGCCGAGACATTCGGATGGCTTGACTGAGCTTGAATCGGACCATATTCAAGCCATCCCGTTCGAAAATTTATGGCCGGACACGAGCGAGATTCAAGCCAGAAAACGAGCAAGAATCAAGCGACGAATGTTTTTCTCACTTTGATGGAGATTATGCGGATGGATCGATGGAACGCTCGCGAAACCAAACGCGGCTTATTTAATATTCCCGGAGACACTCCAAACTTTCTGTGATTTTTTTAGCGCGGTGGAAAACTTGGAAATGAAGGCTGAGAGTTTGGAAAAGCTTAATCTTAATTTGGCGAGCGAAACTACAAAGAAAACGGAGAATTTGTAGAAGCGCATAGTCTGTTTATATAAATACTTGGGAATTTCGCTTTCGCCAGCGTGTTTTCAGGTTTCAAATTACCGTTTTGACATATGCAAATTTGGTGCACTTTTTCCACTTTTCCTAAGGGACCGCCAAGCACTTTTCTTTACCGACAACTACAATAAACTTCAAAGGATTTACATGTAATTTGTTTTTCTGCTACCAAAGTTTCCCTACCGTCTTCATACACAGAGTGAATACAGGTTTCACTGTACACAATAACCCTTAATTTGACAATATGCCATAGACATATTCATCTATCCCAATAACCAAAAAACAAAATCCCCCCTTTCAACCGCCGAACGCATTATCCTAATCTCCGATTACTCCTAGTAAATAACTGAAACTGGAACAAGAGCTAACTGAAACTTTAGCAGCGGAAGCCGTCTATGAGGAGGCGTTAAAAGAGCAAAACCCGCTCGTTGATGACAAAATGGATTTAGAATTGCGAAACCGAAAAGTTAGATTGATCGTTTTATGGACCGCGCGTTCTTTCCCACTCTTCCGACTTCGACCGCAAGTTTGTTGTCGCCGTTAAAGACGTTAAATGAGAACAACGGCCAGTCAGTCACGTCCTATACCGACACAGGACACCCACCCCACCTAGAATTCTCAGCTTGCATTACCCTACCCGAAACAGGACTTCCGACGGATTCCCATGCAGACGCATGGCATCAAGTAACCTCCCATCAACAACAACAAGTAGCTTTATTTGCATAACTATAAATCCCGTGAGTACAGTATTGTAAAAGCATTACAACATAACAAAATGAAATAACAATAGTATAATAAAGAATGGGAAAGTTCAATTAAAATACATCAGTCTGGATTGATAATTTGATTATTGCGGAGAATCTAAGCATGAAAGAATAAATTTCAATAATTGAATATTTACAAAATAATTTCGAGAGTTCATTGATTCATTGGTAACTTCTGAAGGAGATAACTGTTTTATATTTGGTAGGTGATACCCTATTTTCCTATCAAATCCGTCCCTAAGAATTGAGTATTTAGGACAGTGAAAAAGGAAGTGAATTTCATCTTCAATTTCATTAGATCCACAAGTAGGGCACAATCTATCATCTCTCGTGATTTGTTCATATCTACCAATTTCAATCATTAATTTATGATTACTAATACGAAATTTTACTAATTGTTTTCTGTCATTTGATTTCCTTGTAAGGTCTAAGTAATGAGAGGGCGTATATTCCTTCTTAAAGATATTATAGAATTCGAGTTTCTTAGAGTGTTGAATGGTATGTCGCCAATATAGGATATATTTTTGTTGCATTAAGTTTACATAATGTTTGATTTTAGTGTCAGTTAAGAAAATAGGGTCAAAATCAGGCAAATTATAGAATTCGGATAGTAAAGCATGTGTATGTAACGTCCATCATAATTAATTGCTATCTTTTCAAAGCATTTAAAGAAGAGTAATGAATGTCGCCTTAGCACCAGGGGATTACCTATCCAGTGGATAGGATCAAGCAATCGTTATTCACAACCACCCGTCGAATCTGTGCTCGAAATGTTTTCCTTTAGCCGTGCTGCTGCAAGGCCTTCGCAATTGCAGGATATATTTTTTCAGCAGAGTTGGCTTGCAGGATATTTTTCTCAATATCACCCAAACCCCCCCCCCCCCCCCCTAAAAAAATATGATGGTTCGCCCATAAAGATAGATCGTTCTGCAAACCAATATATAATTATCCCAGGGAATTGTGAAAAATGGGACAAAAAAGGGGAAACTTAAAATGAAAATAAGTTTGTAGAAGTACCTGTAGATAAGGTCATCATTTTTCTTTTAGTAGCTGACATTTTAGAATTTGCCCTTAAGCGACTCTTGTGGTTGTTAAATTTGACAGTGGTACATCCAACATACAAATCGTACAACTAGGTAAATAGATAACATTGCTAGAGTTGCAGTTCAATTGATAGTTTGTAGAATAAGTTCTCTTACTGAACTAATTAATTGCATACATCACAACCCATCACAACTCTTATCCTTGCATTATACTGTTCCTCTATTATATTACCAGTGTTCTCTGTCAAAGGCCGTATTTTGGCACGAACGAAATAACCCTGCAAGTTCTTGGGGCGGCGAAACGTCAACATGGGGATTTCTTTGATGGCTAACTTACATCTGTGGGAATTATGTAACATCGGATAAAGCTCCCGTAAAATGCCAACTATATTTGGTAAGCCCGCGCGATATGATGCCGCAAACGGAGTCCTGCCATTCCTAACACGCGGTTTAGGTGTAAGCAACTCCTCCCTTTCCATAACGTGGGCTATGATGTCATAAGCAGTCTTTAGGCATTGCCCGGCAATAGAGTTGCAATGATATCCAACATTGTCCAAATGACTAATATATTTGCAACCACGAGAAACCCTTGTAAGCCTCCTTTATGAATTGTACTAATATGTTAACCCTGACGGCAATGTTTCTTTCTTGAACTTTTAGGTCTTTGTAAAATTCCATTTGTACATTTATGATGAAGCAGAAACTGTAAGCATCTGTACACCAGACGGTACCATTAACCTGGATCAAGTTCATCATGGTGACAAACATTACTGGATCAGTGAGGAGCTTCCCCTTATGCCTCATGACCATCAGGCCTTCCAATATTTCTACAGGGCTACATTTAAGAAAGCTGCTTTAAAAAGGTTATTCTATTATTTTGTTTCCAATGAAGATGAGCGTAAAGTGATTGATGAGAAGCACATTCGGTATTTAACTGCTAAAGCAAATCAATATGATATATTTCGTGTGCCTGGCAACAAGCTCCATAACCGATCCCTTTTACCTGCTTGTTTGTACCATGTTGACATGCTGTACAATAGACTTAATAAGGATTGTGCCTTTGAGCAAATTTTCAGTGACTGTGAAGCGGTTTGTTGTGGTCTTCTCTGTGTTGAAAAGGAGGACAGAACGCTGCTGTCACGTTGGATTATGAAAAAGATAGGTAAACTCAACACGTGGTATCAAAGTGCTTTTATTTGTTCTCTTCTTGGACAGCTGGTGAAGACAAACAAACAAGATACGGTTTTTCGTTCTCTAGATTCAGAGACTGCTGAGAAACTTCTTGATTCCTTAACAGATGGCCTGTTTGACATCATTCCGAAAAGCAGTGTTGGGTACATCAAGTCAATTGCTGTTAACCTTTATCAGGGTAGCTCCAACAAAGGATTTCTGGAATTTCTCACCTGTTTTGTAAGTTTGTTTGAAATCGACAGCTTAATTTACGCCGCAAGGCAGTGCCAAGCAAGGACATACTCAGAAGATGAATTTAGCGGTCTTATAGCTACGCTTATAGGTTCTCTAGTATCATTGAGAGAAAGTGGTAACCAGCGTAAAGTATTAGAATTCGTAATAGATCGCTGCGGTTCCTTTGGCTGCCTTTTGCATCTTTATGAAGAAGTGAAACACTATCTTCCTGGTCTTGAAAACGGATTGGCAGAAAGATTCTCACAAAAGTTTTGCCAGTTAATCTCCTGCCATACAAAGTCACAAAAAGCTGATCTTTTGGACCACAACGTTTGGCAAAAGATTCCCTTTGGATTGCGAAGTGGATTAGCTGACTCATTTATAGAGGCTTTGCTTCGTCAGATAGCAAAAGAAAGCAACTTGTCCGCAGAAAAGTGTCTTACATTGAAGACCTACGCTTATGACACGGATATTTGCTCTTCAAAACGTTTTTTTCCTTTTATCCTTGGTCTTGCAAAGAGCAACAGTGCATCTCTCTTTCAGGTTATGCTGGAAATACTAGATTCTAGTGAATTTTTGATTGCGTGGAGGAACCTGAAATACAATGAAAGATCAGACATCTGCAACTACCTTCTAAGTGGTATGCTTAGATCACATCCACAGAAGAGTGTCATCCAAGTGTTAAATGCTGTCGAGAGGATTGGGGAAACATCTGCATTGCAACAAGACCCGGAAATGAACTCAGTGATGGAGAAAATTGCAATCGAAATGTTGCAAAATATTAACATTGAAACCATTCTTGATGAATATGCCCATGTTAAACATTCATCACTAATTGTGGAGTCCTGTTATTCATCACTACTGAGAGATGCCTTAAAGCGAAAAGCAACGGTCAGTGGGGATAAAATGCCCCATATCAAAAAGTTGGTTTTGTATCTTGAGGTCAAAGAAAAGGAGAACCAGAACGATTTGACATCAGTGGAAATTGAAGGGTGAGTGTTTGTATTTGTGATCAAACAAGCAGTTTATATATCCAAGATTTTCAACATCTTCACGAATTATGTTCTCTAGCAAACACTATTAAGAACCTTAACTACAAGGTGGCCTTTATGGAAGAGTTCCAAACGTTATATAATGGGTTTCTTAACTTCCTCGGCTACGATGTTTGGTCACGTTCGTTGTATTAATGGTTCCATCAAATTTATGAGTCACAACCATATATGGTAAATCACGTGACCAGAACATAAAAACCCTTAAAACTCAAAGATTTTACATTTTTCCCAATAAAAACAATGTCAACGGTTTAAGAATATCCTAAAAGAAAATTTATAGCATGGATTTGTTAAAATTCACGTTATCGAAAAAGTTATGACGTCGTAAAGGTGTATTAATAGCTTTCCTTTTTTGGTCAAAACAGTAATTCCATGCTACAGATGTTAAAAAATGTTAAATTGCTTATGATTCGTCCAAAAAAAATGGATTTTTATCTCTTTTCCTTTGAATTTTTGCGCTTTTTCATTTTTACGTGCGGTTGGGGAATGGCACTAGTTGCGCATGTGCAATGTCGATTTAGTGATTTCTTGTGTTCAGTTTCATAGTTCCCACCATGTTAGCGGTTTATGACACATGAGAAATGCTAACCATGAAATAATGTCCCTAACAACGACTCTAAAACTATAGTTAAGGTTCACCCCCCCCCTTGAGTTATGAGATATCTTTACATCATGTTATCATTCAAAGCAAGTAACACTTAATATAGAAGAAGCACTAAACGTCATAAATATTAAGACGGGGCGGATTTAGTATTCGCCTTTAAGCTGAATTTTGTCGTAAAGGAACTAAGATGAAGATCAAATGAAGTCACTTGGCACAATGAAAAGTCATAAAGTTTTTTTCTGTAATTTAAAAAGGACCACAAACTTTGGAAATCATGCCACCAGATTAAATGTGCTCTATTTTGCTAGTCGCTGAGTTAATGTGAGGGACATCTCATTTTAATTAATGAAGAATTGGTTCATGCTTAGCGTACATATATCGAGTTATGGATGCACGCGGAAAGTTGGGAGAACACCACGGAAGCGTAAGAGCAACTTTAGCTTCACGAGTACTCTCCAAACTTCTCAAGTGCATCCATAAGTCAAAAATAAATTATTTTATAACATGGCTAAACTTAGAAACGGTGAGAAACAAACTAATTTTATTGAACGTGTTTTAATGAACGTAAATCTTTGAAAATCTGTGATTATCTTAGTTTTAGCGTCACTTCTTTTAGTTTGACAAATAGTTCTTTTTTTCTTTAATTAAGAAGCGACGTAATTAGTCTTTTTTAAGATTTAAAGCGACTATCGATTGTGCAAGAAATGTGTAAATGACACAATTGTTAGACAGGCGGTACCGTCGTCATTGCCTGGTTTACTTGTGTGGTTTTAAACAATCATTTTGGCTTCTTCTTAAAGCTTTTAAGCTTTATGGAACTAAAATTCCATAGCGAAGTTCACAAAGTCTAAATTGTCGCATCTCTGTTTTTTCAGGACAATGTTTGTTTTTGCTTGTTTATTTTTAAAATTGCAAATAAATTTCAAAATACGGTCAAACCTCCATGTGCGACTACTTTTCCAAAATACCAATTTTTTTTTCCAGTTAAATTATGATAGTCGGAACCTTAGGTAAGAGAAAAGAGGCTGTGACATAATATCGAATTGTCAAAATGTATTGTTTCCACAACTTGCTGTGTGTTGACTTGTGCTTCTTTCGTCAAACGGTGTTGACAATGTTTACCATGGTGACAACCAGCTTATACCCTCCTGCAACAATACTTGCAATTATAGTCAATTTTCTCTTTATATGGCTCAAAATGTATGTGTAAATATGGGTTTGTGCCAACACTTTTCTGTTTACCAATTCATATCCCACGCAGAAAATATAAATTGTGTGACAATATCATTCGATGATCATTGAATGTAATCTCGATTGTAGCATAAACTTCTTGTACTAGTTGTGTAGTTAAAGTGCACCTAACGCCCAATTTTTTTTTGCTTAATCAACTCTATGTACGTTGAAAAGTCGAATAGTGAAATATTTCTTGTTTTTAACGTAGCGATTGTGAGTTATAGAGATTTGAATTTACAAAATGCTAATTTGATGACGTCATTTTAGGATTTTGCCATTATTTCTACGTCAATTTACAATACGCAGTATACGGCTTAAGGAAAATCAATTTGAGAAATACTAAAATATAAACTGTGGACACTCAATTAATTCGTAAAAAATATTCCTTGGAGGTAAAAACAAGTAGTTGTATAATAAATGAATCCTAAAATGACATCATCAAATTAGCATTTTGTAAATTCAAATCTCTATAACTCACTAACACGACGTTAAAAACAAGAAATATTTAACTATTCAACTTTTCAACGTACATAGAGTCGATTAAGCAAAAAACAATTTTGGGGTTAGGTGCACTTTAACTTTTAATCTGTCATTACAATTTTATGAGTTTTTGCGTAAGAGTAAAAAATATGGAAGGAGGCACTGCATATACAGTGTATTCGACTTGGTTTGAACGTTCTTTTTCATCTAGGAAGCACTGGGAATTACTGCAGTGTGTTCTGGAGATGGCCAAAATGCCTACAAATGAAAATGGAAAGAACGATGTCGAACTAATTTTCAAAAAGATGATGCAAGTAGAAGATCTTTGGCTCTTCTTGCTTCGAACTTTAAAGCCAACTAGCAAGCTTCATAGCCATCCTAAGGTGAAGACGGCTGTTTCGGCGGTGAATCGTATGAAAGATAGCATAGAACAACACAACATTCGAGTTGGTTACCTTCTAGACCTTTCAGAAAAAGATGTTAACACTCTAGCACACCTTTGCTCTCAGACCGATGCCTGTGGAGGAAGCCAACTCTGTGAGTCAGCGTGGAGGACAAAAATGTTCTCATGTTGGAAGAAAGCACGTGACTTCCAGGGAACATTTTCAGCAGTGGAGTGCTCAATCCAGTTTGTCCAGAGGGTGATGGAGGGTGTAGCGGAAATAGAAGATGCTCCAGAACTAAGCAACGAACTGAACAAGAGGAAGAAATTCTTGAACAAATCGTTACATGAAGTGCTAGATGGTGGTTACTGGGGGTCCCTTCTTCCCCTTGCTGAGTCAGCAGAAACTATTTACAACTTACGAGAAAGTACTGCTTTCTTCAATATTGCACGGGCGTTCCTTACAGCTGGGGACGGTGCAATGTTTAGCAACACTGAATGTAGTTCTGTTGGTCAAGTTATGGAACTTCTGAACAGCATGGTAATACCAAAGTTCCAACAAGCTTGTAACCCACTGTTTGACCGAACCAAAGATCTGCATGTTCAAGAACTAAATGTTCTTTTAGAGGGAGTGTCGAATGAAGAAGACCTCCAGAAAGAGCTTCAATTTATGAGTAAGTACTTTCAAAGGGCGCCAATCCACAAGGATAAAGAGAAGATGCTTGTCAATTTCTTGAAGTATCTCACTGTGCAAAGCAAAGTTCAACAACTGATCCCAGCATTGCAAGTTTTTGGATATGACAGCACCACATTTCCCATCATAATGAAGTGTCTTGAGGAGTTTGCTACACTCCTGCAGATGAAGCAAATGACATTGAAGAATCTTTGCGAGTCTTTGGAGAGCAAGACTATTGTTGAGGTAGACAACAACCTCGACAAAGATTTGAAAGACGTAGTAAGCGTTCTTGCAGACTCACGTGAGCTACTATCGTTCATTGAAGAAACAGTCAATGAGGACATGGTGGTACTTATAGATGTGGTAGAAGAACATTTTGACCAATTTATATCGGAGGCTACTGTGTCACACTTGATCGATGTTCACAGATTTTTGAAGAACATTGTTAAGGACAAACCAACCAACCCAATGGAGTTTTTGCATCGTCTGAAGAACGCGTACGACAACCTCCGAGCAAAAAACGGGATGGCAGCTAAGATAGACGAATGCAGTCGTAATGTCCACAGTTTTAGGGCCCTCTACAAGAATCTTGCTAATAGAGGAGAGATGACAAAAGAGACTATAATCAATGCCCTGAGAAGAGGAAGCTACCAGCTCGGAAGAAATGACAAAGGATTCTGGGAAGTTCTGTTGACCTACAAGAGGCAGATAAACAATACTCAGACTGCAGAAAAACAAGAAGACGAAGGCTCAAAAAACTGTGACCATGATACTTGTTACAAGCTAACAGACCTCCAAGATTTACGAAGTCGCGCTCTTCTTTTTGTCAATATCGATTCAAGGCATCATGACGAAGAAGAACACAAGAATGTGCACACCGGATGTTCAGCTGCTGACCTGAGTGAATTTGTGAAGCAAGTTGACCTGATAATGGAGATATTGAACAAAGTTGCTGTGCTGCACGACTCTGGCCATCCAGATTATAAACAATTTTGGGTTAAGAAGCTTTGTTCAACTCGTGAAATCGAAGAAATGGCCAAGTCCTTATCACAGAACTTAGATCACTGGAAAGAAGACTTGAAGACTGCACAGAAGGAGTATTACTTCTTAAATTATTTTCACCCGGATCAGCTTTGGATTCTTAATGATCTATTTAGAAGAATGCCTGAGCTATCTGACAAGGAAATGTCAATGGTGCGTGTGGAGCATGACCTTCTTCGCTTTATAGATCCTAAACTCCCGCGAGAAGCTCTTCAGAAACTCTGCTCTCTTTACCAATACCCCAGTAAGAAAGAAACGGTGGGAGGAAATTTGTGTGCCATAGGCAGGGCTTTGGATGCATTTTTTCTCCCATTGGTAGCACAAGGACCTTCCAAAGTACCGCGTCCCCATGGAGCTGTTCAACCAGGCAAATTGTTTGTTGCTGTGCTTGAACAAGGAAGCGTACAAACAGTTCAGGTGATAATGTCCTTGTTTGAATTGACAACAGGTACAAACCCAGAGCCAAGTCAAGTCCTCTTCTGCCATTCAGATACAAGTTGGGAGGAAATTCAACGCCTTCTTCAGCGGACATTTCAAGGTTGGAACAACAACAGACTACACTGTCTAGCAAACGTCGAAAGCCTGCCAAATGATATGCAGTTTGATTTGGTGGCAGCCATTAAAGAATTCCAAAGTGTGTCCAATGCTCCTTACCTCCTAAGCCTTGTCTGTCGTGGAGGGCCCCATCACCACATTGCGGATCAATTCGCAGCTAGTGCACATAGTGTAACAGGTATGACAGACCTAAAACTGAGAGACAAGTTCAAAAAAGCTTTCCCTAAAGTTTTCGTTGTCACTTCAGAGCTCCCTGGAATTGGCAAAACAGAAGCTATATTCGACGATGCATCTAAAAGAGAGAAAGCAGTTGTATCATTTCCTATAAGTGGACCTTTGTCTCGCAGCCGTCTTGTTCATCGATTGGCAAGTATACAAATTAGAGAGTGTGACTGCATTCATCTTGACATTGGAGAAGTTGATGATCCTCTTGCTCTGGATACATTCTTGTTTGAACTTGTGGTTGTGGGAATGGTTTCTTCTGGCACTCTTGTCTACCATCTGCCCACCAGGGAAGTCTACATAGAAATTGCCAACACCTTGAAAGACTGGTTGAAAGATTCTTTGCCTGTTACAAAGTGCTTCGACCCTCTTTTCATCAAAACCAAAGGATATGAGAACTATGTAGTAAGTGAGGAGAACTCAAGCCCTATTCAGATAGTTTGCAACTATCTCTATGCTTATGATTCTGGAATGCTGGAGAGTAAAGAGCTTACATTTAATGGTCCCAGCAAAGTCAGACCTTTGCCATCCGACACATGTAAAGCCCTTCTATCAAAGCACTTTCCTTTGACTGGAGACACGTCGTACAACATCGTAGAAAATTTCCTTGGTGTATTTGCAGACCAACTACTGCAATTTTCGGCGAGTCCTTTCCTAAAACCAAATAACTTGAAGGCTATGCTTGGTCCATCACATGATGTGCGAGTGCGATTGTTAGTAGCTCTTCTGCACATTTCAAAAGAATTTGCAGTTCGCTCAGTTACCACCTGTAAATCTGTTCAATCAACAGCCATCTCTGACAAGAGAGCAACAGACGTGCTCAAGCAGGCGCAGTCGACTCGTGTCAAAACTGCAGATAAAATGGTTGAGCGTGTAGAAGGCATGATCCGATGGGCGGACAATAGTCATTTGCTGATAATGTTTCAAACTCAGCAACAATTGACAATCTCTGCCTTGTATCGGGAACTGTCTTCGGTGCACCAAAATGTACGACAACTGTTTGCAAGCCAGGCTGTAAAAGGGAAGGGAAAAGGATTGGAAGAGTATTCAAGTTTGAATCAAGAGGAACTCTATCAAAAGCTTGTCCTTATAGCAAAGACATCTGCGACTGCTAGACATGCTGATTCTTCAATGAAATATGCTCTGACACCAGACAACGTCCTCAAAATGGTTCTCATATTGCTCCGAGTCAGAGCCAATATCCCAGTTATTATTATGGGAGAAACTGGATGTGGTAAGACAAGCCTTGTCAGATACCTTGCGAAAACTTGTGTGGTACCTTTTCATATCTTCAATTTTCACGCCGGTGTCACCGAAGAGCAAACAATACATTGTGTTGAAGAGATAAGTAAAGATGCTCTGTGTCCAACGAGGAACAAGCAACCAGTGTGGGTATTTCTAGATGAAATCAACACTTGTGACCACCTTGGCATCATCAATGAGATCGTGTGTCATCGTACCTTAAGAGGAAAGCCACTGCCTCCAAATCTTGTTTTCATTGCAGCCTGTAACCCATATCGATGTCGTCCTATGGAAAATATACTTACTTCAGGCTTAAGCGAGAAAACCACCACAGATGAATACTCTAGACTGGTGTATCGTGTTCACCCTCTTCCAGAAACAATGATTGACTACGTTTGGGATTATGGCTCAGTAAGCCCAGAAGACGAAAAACGATACATTGCCAGGATGGTCGAGGGAGTTTTCAATAACAGCCATCGAAATCTTCTGGTTGACCTTCTTGTTACGTCTCAAGAGCATATTCGACATGTGGATGATACTCCATATTGTGTGAGTTTGCGAGATGTTAACCGCTGCATTGTCCTTATGAAATGGTTTCATAAGATCTTGCAAGACCGTGAAGAGCTTTTGCCAGAAAAGATTCAACCAAGCATCCAAAGTTTATATCAGCAAACTCGTGGAGTCTCCATAGAGGTGCGCTCCATAGTATTGGCTCTGGCTCATTGTTATCAGTCACGACTTCAAAAAGCAAGGGCAAGAAATGAGTTTTGCAAGGTAATGACAAATCGCATTAAGGAAGAAGAGACTATTGAATTTCAAGCTGAAAGTTTTCAAGCAATTGTCAGAGTAGAACAAGAGGAATATTTGGCTCGAATGGAGCTTCCAGAAGGAACAGCCAAAAATGCAGCTCTTCGAGAAAACGTGTTTGTTATTTTAGTATGCATACTAAACTACATTCCTGTTTTCGTTGTGGGAAAGCCTGGCTGTAGTAAGTCTTTGTCCATGCAAGTCATTCGAAGCAATTTGAGGGGAAAAGATTCAAAGGACCCCTTTTTGAAGCAGCTGCCTCAACTATATGTTGTTTCATATCAGGGTTCTGAGTCATCAACATCTGAAGGGATCCTAAAAGTGTTTGAGAAGGCAAGAAGATACAAGAAAGAGGGTTCAAATGACGTTCTCCCAGTTGTGCTTCTGGATGAGATTGGGTTAGCAGAGGTGTCAACCTTCAATCCCCTTAAAGTTCTACACAATTTGTTAGAACCTGGTAATGGAAAACTTCCTGATGTTGCCGTGGTAGGTATTTCTAACTGGTGCCTCGATCCAGCGAAGATGAATCGGGCTATTCACCTTTCTCGGCCTGATCCAGATATTGATGACTTGTTTCAAACAGGTCAATCTATAAGAGAAGCACAGCGCACTTCCTCAAGAACAAACCTCACACCACATTCGTACCCAGATAATAATCAACTCCACTGCCTTGTCCAGGCCTATCAGGAATACCAGAAAAAACAGAGGCATGAGAACTTCCATGGCCTAAGAGACTATTACTCCTTAGTAAAGTCTTTAAGTTCTGACTGTAGGAAGCCCATTGCCTATCAACCTCAAAGGGAGACAAAGAGAACCCAGCGTGCGTTGCACAGAAACTTTGGGGGTGTTCCGGTAGAGCTGAACACGATTCATCATTTATTTCTAAAGCATTTCAAACCTGATGGAGTGCAAATAGAAATCCAGACCTTTCCTGTTACAGATCTTATTTGTGACAATCTTCATGACCGGTTTGCCCGTCACATGATGATCATTACAAATGGAGACTCTGCCATTGGCATTTTGGACCAGACGTTGAAAAATCTGGATAAAAAGAAGGTCACAATCTTCGGAAGTCGCTTCGACGAGGACCAGTCAGAGGAATACAACTACAGCATCCTCAGTCGCATCATTCTTTGTATGGAGCAAGACTGTGTGTTGATTATGCGTGATCTAGAGGGCGTCTATGGCAGCCTCTATGATATGCTTAATCAGAACTACACTGTTGTTGGACAGAAGAAGAACTGCAGGGTTGCTCTCGGTCCTTTCAGCAACCCTATGTGTCCAATCCATGATGAATTTCGTTGTATTGTACTAGTTGATGAGCAACGTGTTGATTACACAGATCCGCCTTTTCTTAATCGATTCGAGAAGCAACTGCTGCGTTTTTCAGATGTACTGAGTACAGAGCAAGAGCAAATAATATCTTATCTTGGCGAATGGACAAAAGCTATTGCAACCAGCCCAGAGCTTGAGTCTCACTTTAATGAGACAGACATGTTCATGGGCTTTAATGAAGATACACTCCCATCTCTGGTTCTTCACATCAGCAAGGATGAAACAATCGAGGAGTATGATATAGCAGAAAAGTGCAAGCAAGAACTCATGTGGATTGCCTCTCCAGATGGTGTTTTGCGAAGTTTGAAGTCTCACCTTTCGAGAAATCGAGGGTCAGTGGAAGACGACGAAGAGGTGCACAGGCTGTACAACAACTATTTTTTGCAACCTATTCACAGGGGCCTTAAAGAATATATGAGACAAGTTCTAGAAGATCTGGAAACAAACGGTGAAGAGAAAGAAAACACAAACGTTGGTCTGAAGCTTTTAGTTATGACCCATAGCAATATTCACACAAATGTTGCACAATGTCTAGCCGGTCTGGGGATTTGCCAGACAGAAAAGCTCAGTGCCTTCAAGTCAGAGAAACAAATTGCGAAGCAGTTGCAGAGCTTCTGGACATCGGATGCGAATATCCTTGTGTTACAGTGCAAGCCAGACCTTGACGCTCCTCACATGTTGGTTGCCAAACATCTCATTGAAGATCAAATAAATATCCAAATTTCTACAAATGTTGGGAACAAAGATAGGCTGACCAAACATGTTTGCGTAATTGTCCATTTACAACGAGCGGGAAAGAACAAAGGGATTGAAAGTCCACAATGGCAATTTAGCTTTCAAAGTGGTTGGAAACAAGTGGCAATTGACTTTCTAGAAGAAACAGTGCTGCCAATAACAGAAATATTACATGTAAACGCCACTGATCTTTTTGATACCGAGTCATTTTCGTTCGAAAGAATTGCCTCTGATCAGCTCATTTGGTGTTTTACCCGCATCAAGTACCAGTCAACAGAACAATCTACCTTGGAAGTAGTCTTCAGCCTTATAGAGTGGCTGAGATCGTCCCCTAAAATGATGGAATGCTTTAAGATGCTTGTTGTGCGATTTCTTAAGAAGAAAGAGAGTAGCATTACTGAAGATCAACTCCAGAGTTTACCGTGGCAGGAGGTAGTGGCAAGTAACCGTCAGGCACTGGTCAAGTCATCTACTTTGGTTGGAGCAATCCAGCATCATTTCAATCACCTAATAAGAGAGCCTCTGGCAAAGATTGTCTACTTCCTGGAAAAAGAATCTGCTTGGCCAAAGGAAGCGTTTTCGTCTGATTCCTTGGATGATGACAACGTACATTTGTGGACAAAATTTTTGTTGGATGAGCGTATCTTTGCCATTGAAGATTTTCCAAATCCTCAAGGTGCTGAGTCGTATTTTGTTTCTGGTCATCGCCACAAGTTTGAATTTCCTTTTGCTTCCATTTTCTCCAAGAAAGTGGACAAAATAAAGTCTCTGTTTATGGACGAACTTAGTCGACTCCAGTTAGAAGATGATAACCTTGATGACAATGGAGAGCTAGAAACAGGCGTGTTTAAAACGCTATTACAGAGATTTGAAACAGACGTAAAATATGCTATTCCACAGATAACCGAAGATACGAATCTTCAAAATATTTCTCAATGCTATGTCAATGACCTGCTTGATATAAAAACAGCGCCTTATGCTGGGATGTTATCACGCGACAGCCGAATTCGTTTCTTGAAGTCAGTGATGGCGGAGCACATCAGAGTGCCAGCTGGTGGAAATGTTGCTTTTCTCATCACTCAGCTGCACTGTGTCTTTTGGATGAAAGAGTCCTTATTCATGTCTGCCCTCCATCTGCTTGCTACATGTCGAGGTATCATGCCTGAAGAAGTGAAAGGCTTAACTTCCACATTTGAGGACATTTTCAAGATGATGATGTTTGAAAATCAGTATACATCAATGGTTAAAAGTAATCCAGTTAACGAAGAAGAAGAAGAAGAAGAAGAACAGGAGGAGGAGGTAGAAGAAGAAGAAACAGAAGATGACAAAGAAGAACAAACCATGGGGGATGAAGTAAACAAATATGAAGACAAAAAAGCACATATGGATGGCATTCCACTAACGTTTCTAGAGCTACTGGTGGATGCCTTTTGCCGTGCTTTATTTCCCACTAACAGTGTCGTATCATCTTTTGAAGGACCAAAGCAATGGCAGCGGTCAGTGAGTCATCTTCTATCATCAGTGAGCAGAATGCAGCTGTCTGTTTCTGCCTTCCATTTTCTTCGTGTGTGCCATGATTTCGTTTCTTTGGTGTTATTGCCAGAGTCTCTTGAACCGTACAGTCTGTATATGATTGGAGAAACTGGTCTTGCTCATGCGTCTGACTATCTTGATTCTCTAGAATGCTTCAAGAAGATAGATAACCTCATTGATTCTCTGGAGCAAATAGTCAAAACCGTGCACAGATTAAAAGAATTCCGTGCCCTGTTTTACACACGCTGTATTGACTCCAATGCAGACACGCCAGCACTTAGATCCATGTTGAGTAGAATTTCAGTAAGTGAAGACAAGATACTCATAAAGCTTGCAGGTCCTGTCATTCATCGGATTTTTGCCACGGAAAATCAATTCAGCCCTGGTATATTTGAAGAGCTCTTGCATGATCCATCCATTATGGAAAATTGTCCAGGCCTCCAAGAGATGTGCCATGCGTTACCAACACAAAGTGGTCAAATTGAGCTTGATTGTCCTTTTGTTGTTTTGTGCTGTGACCTCATCTCTGATGTTGGTTTTTCGCCAATCGACTTTTCTACCATCTCTGGATCAAATGACAAGCGTATAAGAACCTTGCGAAAAGCAATGCAAATTTTGATGAAGTCTTGTAAAGAGGAATTAGATACCTTTTTTCTTGTGTGCGCTTTGGCATTCCTGAGGTCATTTCTAAGTTCCTTTGCCAAACTAACAGCGAAAATCCCCTGCATTCTGGCCAGTGACAACGAGTATACAATGCTTTTGAGGGAGTTAAATCCAGTATTTACGTCTGCTGAAAATCAGTTGGCTACCATACGTTCAGCACAGGCACGCCTGTTCTTTCTTCGAGAGCTTCGAAAAGAATTGCCTCTACATGCTCTTAAGAAAATATCTAAGGATAGCAACCAACTTTCAGCACTTAAAGACTTTGATTGGCAACATGAAGACCAGGAACTAGTTGGAAAACTTAGCTTTGACCCTTTTCATAGGCTAACAAAGGATTCCAAGGCCAAGATGGCCTTAGCAAGTCTCCTAGATGAAACGAATCAAGAGCTACTTCGAACTGAGCTTAATTCTTTAAAAGACTCAGCTGACCAAAAGATTAAGCTAGCCTCTGTCTTCACAACATGGTTTTATTTGGTACGATCAGTTCGAAATCTGCGAGATTCTGAAGAGAAAGCCATTGATTTCATCGATGATGAGATTCGTAACCTGCCACATCCCTATGTCTCTCTGCTACAGAGGGTAACGGGAAAGAAAGATTTTCAAGTCCAAGAGCTTTGCCTCACACCAGAATCCTCTCCAACGGACGTCCATAGAGCAGCAGTAATCCTGCACCTTTGTATTCTCCTGACTTCAAATTACACGGGATCAAAAAGTGCCTATTGTGTGGCGTTTCTCTCCTACCTAACAAGGCCACAAAACGCAAAGAACACTTTTATCCTTGGTTTAGCTAATGACCCAGATGACCCATTTGTAACTTATCGAAACTGTGATAGAAATGTTTTAACAAACAGAGTATGTCCATGTCCATGTGGAACACTCTTTACCTTGGACAATGAAGAAGATTCTGTCATCTGTCCTGAGTGTAAGAATCGGTTCAAATCTGAAGTTAGACAGAAAGGCGATGAGCTACCAGATAAGCTGTATCCATCAAAAAAGGGCTACATTTCAGTGCCTCCATCAGACGAAGAATCCTTTTGTGTAAGATCTTTGAGACCCTCAGATTTCCGGATACTTCATCTTCTAGTCCATGCAGCGCTATATGGAGGAATGGCTCTCGGAATTATTGATGAAGAATTGTTGTCTAAAATGATGGTCAAAGGTGAAGAACAAAGTTTTGCTGATTTTTGTTTTCAACACATCGTTAAAGATCTTGCTGCTCTGTGCCAACTCCTAAACTGCCGAGAAGAAGAGGTTGTGCTGCTCCTACATCGTATTCTAGAAGAAACAACACCCATCCTCACTACTGCTGACCTCTGCACAACTGAGCATAAGAGATTGTCATTGGAGAAAGATTTCTCGGACGCCATTAGCCCTCTCATTCATGAATTTAATGTCAAGAGGAAGATTAGCATGCCTAGTAGCTCTGAATCGTTAACTGCAATGGAGAGTCAGATTGAAGAATGTGACAATCCCCAGTTTGCTGACACACATGAAAGAAACGCATGTATTCCACGTTTGTTTAGAGTAACAAGCTTAAAGAGCTTCAACAACTTACGTGCGTATTACATGCATATTGGAGACGAAATAAAAGCATGTCATCCCCTTCTTGGGTTGTTTTTAGATTTCCATACCCATCTCCATCTGGTTACACACCTAAACAACCTTCTTGTCTGGAGTAGAATGTTGGAAACCCAGCTGAATAGGCGGATGAGTCGTACTGATGCATCTGAGACCACAATTGGTGATGTTATTCGTGGTGAGCGCTGCTCAAGAATGCTCACTGCTGCTGACAAAAAATGCCTGCGAAATGGCTTTGAGAGCTTTAAAAGATCGTGGGAGGAGCTCAGACCAGCCATGAAAAATGCAATGGGACAAAGTGTTCCACATATCACTGAAATGTCCCCCATTTCGCTGTGCCTAGTGGAGAGAAAAGGTCGAGGAACATTTCTATGCACTGCCTTAGATGTTCTGCAGAAAATCCAGAATGGCTTTCTAGAAAAGGTACTTGGAGTTGCTGCGACTGGCAAATGTGCTGCGGTTAAATTCTTCGAACGTGGTGAAGGCATAGCCGCTGTCAAGATGGTGCATTTACAGGATGTACCAGAGAAAGAGATTATTCATTATGAATGGTCAAATGATATTTTAAGGTATTCGCAACACAACACAGAGTACGGCCACGGAAAAGAAATATTCTACGACATCGGGAGGATTGAAAAAGAAATGGCCATTCGTTTCTTGTTGGGGAAGTCTTACTTGTCATCGGCCGGCGGCCTGCGGGAGTTTATATTTGCTAAAGAACTCTTCCATGCTTGCAAGGGTATCCTGGATGACGTAGAAATAATAGTACCACAACAACCACTCGCACAAGATGCCAAAATGGGCCTACGAAATCTAAAGGAACGTAGTCTAAGAGATGTGCAAGATCTTCTTGAGCACATGGAAATTGTTCTTTGTCTTCTAAAAAAACGTCAGTTTGTAAATCCCAGCGAGTCCCTGATATCATTCACAGATCGCTGGCTATCAGAATCAAGACCCTTTCCAAAGTCACATCTTCCAAAAACTGAAAGGGCTATTTTGCTCCAGCATGTTGTGGCACTTTATGAGTTCGTTGAGGATATGCTGGCAGAATCAGCCGTGGAAGACATCCATGACATGTATCGAGATGAACTACCCAGTGACATAAGAGATGACATGTTAAATATCATTGACAACAGTGCTGCAGGATCAGACCATCTCCCCATCGAATCAATCGTCACAGCTCTTTGTCGCTTCATCTTTCGCTATATGTCAACGGATGACTCGAGACCAGAACCTGGACTATCACTGTTTGCGCACATGTTGGAACAGTCCCTTTGGCCAATGGAGATGATGACACAACGAAAATCGTACGGTAAAGAGAAGTGGATGCAGGCAATCAGCTCTGCCATCCCAGAAGTCCTTACACTGGGACATATCCATGCTGTCCTGTCTCTTTATCAGAGTCAACTAAAGGTTAGTCAGCCTTTCTGATTTCTTTCAACCACACTCTCTTTTATATATGTGCCTTTTCTATCATTTTAACTTCCATTCAGATCCGAAAATGATTTCAAACTAGAAGTGGGCCTTGGGTATTGAAATGCTTAGTAGGTTCTAAAAGTCCCCTGCCTGCAACCTTTACCAGTTACAACAATGGGAGAATGTTTTTCTTACAGTGTCTTGCCTTCCTGGAACTGTATGAAAGCTGCATTATTTGTTACTTAGAAGGGTCGGATTTCTTTTCCCAGTCATAGTCTTTAACGTTTGGTTGATTTTCCTTCTTTAAAATGGTTTCTTTGATGGGTTTTGGACTCTCTGATCGATGCTTGGTAATAGAGACAGTTTGGGCGTATTATCAACATTATTAACGTGGAATTTATGTTTGCAAATTAACCGAGGCTCACTCAGTTAGCTATGCATATTAATCTTCTTCGTGCACACACATTCCAACTACTTCCACTGAATTATATTCATTTGCGGTTCTACGGTCTGTGCACTATATTTTCTTAGGAGGCATTTTGTCTCCAAATTTCAAGCTTCTTTCGTCATCTTCAAATAATTAGAGTTATATTAACGCACATTTAATATGTTTCTTTTTAAAATTAGAAGCTTAGTCAAGCCTAATTTCTTTCATTTCCTTATTAGTTGTATCTTGGCAAAGGCCTGGTTGGCCTTAAATTGCTCACTCCCTTCTCACAAATTATAATCACGATATTTTCGCATTGTTGATCATTAGGCCAATCTACTTGGCTGTGTCTAACTTATTCTGGTCTTCGTTTGAATGTCAGTGCATCTGAATGTGCAAACTACCGTTGTGTGCATATTCAAGGTCATCAAATGATTGCATATTGAATGCTATGTTTATTATGTTTTGTCAATTGTTTCACAAGTAGCTTATCCATTGTCAAATGTACAACAAAGGAGGAAGGATGGAGCCCTCGACCTTAATAGTCCTTTTGTTCACGCTAAACATGTTTGCCTCTCGCAAGCCACCGTTAATACAAAGTTACCATATATGGTCCAAATTACACTAATTATCTTTGGTGGGTTTCCATATTGTGAACACATGGACTCTCCACAAAAACTATGACCTTTGTGTTGCTCAATAACCAGCCTGAGAGATGGTGGCTTCTCTTCCCTGAGAGCAGCTTGCTCCTTGCTGCGAGAATCAGAATCACCCAGATAAAAATTCTCTTGGTAGGGTACGTCCCGTTTTCCATCCTCTGAAATGGCAGAGGGTTAGTTACAGGTGAGTGCTACGACCCTGTTGTGGGCCTTGACCCTGCAAAGACCTCCACCGTTTCCTTGATATAGACCTTTTCGCACTGGTATAGAGAAACGTGTAAACCAAACCATCTTGCTTAGTTGGATCATTGGCGTGCTTAGGTCACTAAGTGTAATCTAAGTTGTAAACTCAAAGATGCCGAGTATACCTTGTTATTATAGGAAGCGTGGAAGTGTCCCCCAGTACCACCTCAACAGAATGTAAAGCTGCATATGGTGGATGTTAACTCTCTCAGGTTCTTTCCTAAGGGCTGGTCTTTTTCTCTTTGTGGTTGTCTACAAAAGTTAAGAGTAACCGTTAAAGCTACAAATTAGATAAATACTTTTCCATAGGGATAGCTGATGGTGCAGAAATGAGACCTCTTCCCTAGTACTATTAAAATTTTACAATGTTATGTTTTACTGACTGAGGACGTTGTGTATGATGAACTAGGGAATGATTAATATGTTTGGGTTTCCAGTAAACAGTTGTGGTGAGTTAGCCGTCTAGTTCTCTTATAACTGACGTCTAGGGAAAGGCAATCTTGTACTTTTCTCAGTCTCCATAGTGAAACTGATGGTAGGTTGTCGGCTGTTAATATGCTGTAAGATACTATCTATATTTTATCCGTTCAGGTAGGTGAAAGTATCATCTACAACTGATGTTTCCAGATCTTTAAAGGTGCGGTTAATATTCCGTGTCCACTGCTATATAAAGATTAACAATAACATTGGTAACTGGGCTACCTGTGATTGCGCCATAGCATTTCCCATTATTTCTGGAAGTATGTTAATCACAAAATGAAATCCAAGGGTCCAAATTCTTTGCAGTTGTTACCCTCGTGTGGTTGGCAAGGTTGCCAAAGTCGGCAAGCTTTTGTACCATCACTTGTAGGGCCTCCTCAATAGTAGCATGCTCCGTCCAAAGACTCAATGCCCTAGGTGCCTTGAGTTGTTTTCCAGCTAATAATGGATACGATGTTGGTCAGGGTAAAGGCCGAGGTAACTGTTAAAGGTGACAAAATGTCAGCTGAGAAAGTTCGTAAATCATAACCAAAAGTGTTGACACAGAACACGACAGGTCTTAAAGGTACGTTTTCCTTGAAGATCTTAGGTATACCTTAGATCCTGTCATGTATGCGAAAATATACGAAATGTTTGTACACTATAAGCATGATGGGTGAAATATACCACGAGGTTTTAGACATGATGGCGCACTGTGTGCGCAATACATGACATGGTGTCATAAAAGTACCGGAAATACCGCCGTAAAGAAAGCCACCGAGTTTCAGTAAAGTCTAAAGACGAAAGCGACGGAATGGACGGAAATTCTGTAGGCAGCACTCCAAAGATGGATTGGACGAGCGGAGATTTACCGACCGCGTGGAAAGCATTCAGGCTACACTGCGAGTTCACGTTTGAAAGGCCTCTTTAAGGTTACAATGTACCTTCAGATCGAAAATTTATTGAAATTTTTTTTTTGGCGTTAAAATAAAGTTTACAGAATGAACTTTCATCAAAAAAAAATAATCGAAAAATAGTGAAAATTGACGGAGAAATGACGGTATAACTTTTGTGGGCGGAGTTTGTTTATTAAGCGATATGTTTTTTTAAGCGCCGTTTTCTCAAAGTTAATTTTTCGCTTGTTGGGGACACTTAAAAGAGCTATAACTCAGGGAATTTGTTCGATTTTCCTTAAATTTGGATAGAAGTTAGGCTAACAAATAATCAACAAACACGTATCGGCGAATTTCTTAATTCCGAAAACTTTTTCGTCAAGAGCCATTTCCGTGCGATCATTCCAATTTTTTTCTCCCCTTTTCGGAAATATTCTGTAATTTTTCACTGCACTTGAATATGGGAAATCAATGACACGTTTTTTTAGCGCTTCGTGTCCGGAAACCCGTGAACAAATAAAATTAGCAAAATATAATAATCGCTTTGAGTTGTAGCGTTTTAAAGCTGATTCGGACGTTCGAATTTAGACGTCGTAAAAAATTCGACAATTCATTTTATTACCAAATGGGTTCCATATTTAGATAGCCAGCTCTATAAGCTTTAATTTGA
Source organism: Cladopsammia gracilis (assembly GCA_022457155.1). Lineage (NCBI taxonomy): Eukaryota > Metazoa > Cnidaria > Anthozoa > Scleractinia > Dendrophylliidae > Cladopsammia > Cladopsammia gracilis. The sequence goes on from JAJGOT010000955.1 coordinate 81,574, forward strand.
TATCTGGGATAAGCTATATTAAGTGTAATCTTAAGACGCTAGAGCTGTTATACTGGAGATACCCCCGAAGGTACACTGTAACCTTAAAAAAAACTGGACGAAAAATGCAATTAATATCTGATGATTTGGAGCGGGGTCAAAGTTCGTGACATATACAATACGTGGGAACTCACTCCAGAAGAAGCGAAGAAACTCAACACGCATTATACAAAATACGAAGCGTACAAATCAAACAAAGCGTTTGCAAGGTACAAATTCCACCAGAAGGTTCAACAAGAGGGTGAGTCATCTGAACAATTTCTCACTGATTTGAAACTACTGGTTAGATATTGTTGCTATGCCGACCCTGATGAAATGGTTCGAGATAGAGTGGTTATTGGAGGTCATAATAATAATAATAATAATAATAATAATAATAATAATAATAATAATATTTATTACTTACTCGTGCCACCAACACAAGAGAAAAACTTATTCAGGATAGTTCAGAGGTTATTCTAGAAAAAGGAATTGACATTGCCAGAACTGACGAGATGTCAAAAGCGCAGTTGAAAGCCATGGCAACCGAGAACCCAAGTATCAACAGTGTAAATCAGAAGAAACAAAAAACCCACCGAATAACAAAGTCTGGTAGAGATTGTAATAGATGTGGTTATCATCGTGACAAAGGAAAATGCCCTGCACAAGAAAAAAGATGTGCTAAATGTAAAAAGGTTGAACCATTTTGCCAAGATTTGTCAATCCAAGACTACAGTCAGGAAAGTAGTACACTGCGTAGAAGAAGACGAAAGTGGCGATAAAGAGCTATTTGTTGGATGTATCACTTCGGTTAATGTAGTAGATATGAGTGAGTGGTACGAAGACCTAAGAATTAAAAACAAAGTTGACAAGTTTCAACTAGACACTGGTGCAAAAGTCAATGTCATCTCTGACAAAGTTATACAAGACCTTGACATTGATTTCCCTAATGAGAAGACCTAAGCTAAGCTTAAGTCGTATTCAGGTCATCAGATTCCTGCTAACGGAGTAGTGACATTGCCTTGTGTATACAAGGGCAAAGCGTTCCAGGTGAAATTCCATGTGGTCGAGATTGAAGCACCTGCAGTATTCAGTGCCCAAACCTGCAAAGAAATGGGTCTACTTGCTGGAATACATTTACTTCAGCAACAGAAAGCATTACAGAGCGCCCTACTGACATGGATCAAAGCATCCTTGATAAATACCCAGATTTATTTCAAGGTCTTGGCTGTCTTCCCGGAGAAAACACAATCAAGTTGGATCCAAGTGTTCCTCCAGTAGTTTATCCTCCAAGGAAAGTACCAGTGTCTCTTAAAGGAAAGATTAAAGATGGACTCGACCGTATGGAGAAGGCAGGTGTAATTGTCAGGTAGACAGCACCTGCTGACTGGGTGAACAGTATGGTAGCTGTGGTGAAACCGAACAAGATTCGTATTTGCATTGACCCCAGCGATATGAATGAAGCTATCAGAAGAGAGTACTTCCCAATGATGACAACAGAAGAAGTTGTTGCGGGAATGCCTCACGCCAAAGTATTGTCAGTTCCAGACGCCACATCAATCAGGATACTGGCAAGTGAAGTTGGACGAAACAAGCTCAACGTTATGCACTTTCAACACACCGATTGGAAGATATCGCTTTACGAGGTTACCGTTTGAAAGAAAGTCAGCTCCTGAAGTGTTCCAAAACTGCGTGTCAGACCTGTTTGCAGATGTGGAGGGCGTGGAAGTGATAGTGGATGACCTCCTAATATGGAGTAAAGATAATGACGAGCACGACGCCAGACTACTGCAAATGCTAGACCGAGCACGAGAAGTCAATCTCAAGTTGAACGCCAAGAAATGCCGAATCAGGCAAGAAGAGGTCCCCAACGTTGGCCATGTCCTAAGTAATAATGGTTTAAAACCAGATCATGAAAAGATACGGACGGCACAAGAAATGAAACCCCAAGGAACTAAGACATTCCATGGATTCATTTAGTATCTTGCAAAGTTTACGCCCAACATGGCTACCGTAAGGGCACCGCTAAGATAATTGCTAGAGAAGAATATTACCTGGTATTGGGACCAAGCGCAAGAAGCAAGCTTTCGAAGACTCAAGCAAATGGCCACCTCAACAGCAGTACTTGGATATTATAATCCAAGCAAGCCATTAACCCTATCAGTTGATACCAGTTCCAAAGGGTTGGGTGCAGTCCTTTTGTGAGAAGGAAAACCCCTAGCGTATGCATCAAGAGCCCTGACTCCAACACAAGAGCGGTATGCCAAAATTGAAAAAGAAACCCTCGCAATTGTGTATGGACACATAAGTTTCTTCAGTTTATCTATGGAAGACCAACGCATGGAGAGTCAGACCACAAGCCATTGCAGTACATCTTAAGCAAGCCCTTACATCAGGCACCACTTCGACTGCAAAAGATGATGCTGACCCTGCAACGGTACGACCTCAAGGTCAAATACCTCCCAGGATCAGACCTTTCCATAGCCGATGGATTGAGTGGGTCCTACCTACAAGAGACCTCAGAAACTCTTATTCCAGACCTCAAAATTAATGAAGTGCTGTTTACTGCGTACCTTCCCACTTTACCAAAGAAATACACGGAGTTCAAGAAAGCCACTGCAGATGTGATACAGCCCTGCAACTAAACGCAAGGAAGAATTATCCAGCAATGTTCGCGAGTAACTGGGGCTACAGAGATGAAATTTCATCAGTTGATGGACTCTTATTCAAAGCACAGAAGATATTTGTTCCCCGGAGTATGAGAAAGTAAATGCTAAACTGCATCCATGAATCACATCAAGGCATCGTGAAATGCAAACAGCGTGCTCGAGACATTCTATTTTGGCCCGGTATGTCTTCACAAATCGAAGATCAAGTGTCCAAGTGTTCCGTATGTAATTATATCATCTATCTATAATCCCATACAAGCACCTATGATATTTCTTTCATATTTTTCAAACTGTCCAAATTGAAGATTAATTTGGATAGTTTTCGTATGGACTTTTCTTAAGAAAATTGAAACTATTCAATTACTCAGAAATTGGATAGTTTCTTGCAGCCAATCAAAACTCAAGAAAAACAATAGAAATGAAATTTTAACCACTCAGCGCGCAGCCGTACAGCAAGTGTTTCGGAAAATTGCAAGCGAGATTCGGTTTCAAGCGATTTATTTGACGAGGTTTTTGCGGACGAACTGCCAGCAGGGAACAGGAAAGAAGATAGCAGGGTTCCCGAGATAGCGGAGACAGATTTAAACGCCATGGTGGAAGGAAACAAAAAAACGGGTTTTCGCGGACGAGTAGCCAGCGGGGAACGCGACAAGAAGATAGCAGGTTTCCCGAGATAGCGGAGACAGATTTAAACGCCATGATCGAAGGAAACCAAAACCAAAACACGAAGAAAACAAATCCCCAACATGACTCAATGTATTTAACGAGTGGCGTTTAGAAAAGAGCCTTGGAAGACATACCCGTTGGAGAGCTCAACGCTGTACTTTCTAAATTCTACGCAGAAGTGAGAAAAATATAATTAACAAGTATCAGGACTACATTGCCTGTCCAATTTGGAAATAATTGAATGAAAAAAATTCCTCTGTCAAAAAAAAAATTCTCAGTCCTTGGAATTTTTTTTCCTCCAATTATTTCAAAATTGGACAGCATGTAGTCCTATTACCTATACTAACCAGTTCCAGAGAGCTCAACCCAGAGAGCCAATGTTGACTCAAGAGCCATCAGACAGACCATGGTCCAAAGTTGGAAGTGACCTGTTCAAGCTCAATGATGTTCACTACCTGCTGAGTGTGGATTACTATTCCAAATGGATAGAAATTGCCAAGCTAGACGATCTAACCAGTAACAATATTATCTGCCACATGAAGAGTCAATTTGCAGGCTACGACATACCTGATGAACTTGTCAGCGACAATGGCCCCCAGTATGCAAGCTCAGCATTTAAAGACTTCAGCAGGAGTTATGGTTTTCTACACACCACTTCAAGTCCCCATTATCCTCAATCAAATGGTGAAGCAGAATGAGCAGTGCAAACCATTGAGAGTCTCCTCAAGAATGCACAAGATCCCTACAAGGCTTTGCTGAACTACAGAAACTTTCCTTTGGATGGAATAGGCCTATCCCCTTCTCAAATTGTAATGAACCGCAGGTTAACCGCTCTTTCAACCAATGCTGATGTTTTAAAGCCACGGGAGCCCAAGAAATCGAGCAACATCTTCAGAAGATAAAGGAAAGAGAGCAGTTTTATTACGATAAATACTGTATTAGGTGACTATTTGTGTTTATTTGAGTTGCTGTAGACGCTCTTGAGTGGCCTCTCGTTGATGTTCCGACTCAAGTGATCTGTCCGGTCTTTCGCGAGGACCTGGTATGGTTCAATTGCAATTAACGCTGACATCTAAGCATTGTATGTGTCAGCTTCCAGTGTGTAGGGTCCCATGAGTAAAGGTGAGAAATCAGTTAGTTTTGTCAAGAAGATATGTATTGTTGGCTAAACTGAAGCCTGTTTGTCACAACAAAATGTTCTGCTGCCTGTTTCAACTGATATTGTCGAATAAATCTGCATCTGCAGCATCTGCTGAGAGAGCAGGTGTCATGCTTCTGTCATGACAGCTCATGACCTGCCTCCAGTCCTTCTTCATATCCCCAAATCCATCCAAAACCTCATGAATGCAATTTTAGTTTAGTCACTCTGCTTTGGAGAGAAGTAGCAACCAAACTTCATGATCTCCAGGCACAATACACTTCTTGGAACACTTTGCGAGAAAGGTAAAATGATTTATATAGGGTGCGAGCTTGCAGGAGCATTACTTGTTTCGGCAAATCAACCTTGCGGCTGTGCGGCAAGATTGTTGCTGTTCAACGTGGTAAGATACAACAATCAACATTTAGATGAGGGTAAGCAAACTATTGTGTAATTTGTTAATAGCAAGCAGACCATTTTTCCCCATTGGTAAGAAAGAAACAAATAATTCAACTGCAGAACTGACAAATCACGAATATTTTGCATGATAATAAAAGTTTTGTTTACCCTGAAATGCCAACTGTTATAAACCTATTTGTTGCGGACACATATGGATAACTATATTACACCTCGTATTTATAACAAAGGGGAAATTTATTACTTAAAAGCGTAAACGCTACAAACGCTAAAAGCTAACGAGGAAGACTGTTTTAACCTTTGGCAGCTGCGTGTGAAAGGTCGAAAAGCCATCACCATCAGCCATTCATTCACATCATTTAATCTTTGGGCTTCTGTCCGTCAGTTATAACCTTACTAGCAGTTTTTAGATCTTTTTAAAGCTTTTTTAAAAGATAAGAGCTGAGAGAGCGCACATTCCCTTTTAAGGTAATGCTTACCAGCATATCTTCTTAATTAAAAACTTAAAATGCAAAATTTACAAATTGAGTTTTTGGCAAGGTTAAGGTGCATGCGTTAATTCAAATGTTTTAAAGTTGAAATCTTTAAGCCAGGCATATCAGTCAGTTCGGTCTCAAGTTTTCTTTCATGTACATGTGCTTCTCTTTTATTATAACAAGCCAATATTATAAAACTGTTATCGCTGGGCAAATCCTTTCTTATCTTTGTTGCATATCATATTATTGTTTGCAGATTTACCAAGAAAAGCAACTAGCTCAAAGAAATCATGGAGCAAAGAACAAGAAATCAGCTTTGACACGAGCCCAAAGGAAAAGAACCCTTGGATATAGCTTTTCGTAGAACTGAGTTGTGTAGTTATGAACTGAGCTTTCGTTGAGTTATGCCAGTTCGTGTTGTTTTCGTTTAAGTGATTTAGAGGAATAGTTAATTACGTCAGTCTATTAAGTACAGCAAGTTAAAAGTTTTTTATCCATTTTTGTACAAACGCAGCAGATATCACTGAATGTGAATTGCAAAATGATAGCTGTTTCATTAACAAGAATTATAACAGAGACAAAACAAGTCGCTTTCGTTTACTTGAGAGAAAGGTGATGTAGCTACTTGTAGTGAAAACTATTATAAAGTATTCACGATGTTTAGAAAGAAGCATTGAGATAGTCTACTAAGATCCGCCATTCCGAATGTAGTAATGATTAAAATAATCGGATGCTGATAATTCTTCATAATTAGTTTTTACGAGAATATATACTGTATTTGGAGTAAGTTTTTAACTACTGTATAGTCATAGTGTTAGTAGTCTTATACACTGTACATTTTAGTGACTTGGGTTTGCAATATTGTACACGGCTTGCCTACAGTGCATGTTTATCATAGAAAAGCTGTTCTTAGTTTCTTTAACTCACTGATAATTGCTGGTCAAATATGAATTGGCTAGGAGGTTTTTTTTGTCATAAATTGTATTTGGCGTATTTGTATTGTATATACTAGTTACTTACGTTAGTCTATTAATTACAGCAAGTTAAACATTTTTGTACAAATGCAGCAGATTCCATTGAACGAGAATTACAGAATGATCGCTCTTGCATTGACAAGAATTATAGCAGAGACAAAACAAGTTGCTTTCGTTAACTTAAGAAAAAGGTGATATAGCTACTTGTAGTGAAAACCTAGTATTCACCATGTTTAGAAAGAAGCATTGTGATATTCTAGTGGAGTCCACCATTCTGAATATCTTAACGATTAAAAATAATCGGATGCTGATAATTCTTCATAGATTTATAAATTAGTTTTCACGAGAATATGTATTTAAAGTAACTTTTTTACTATAGTTATAGTGTTAGTAGTCTTGTACACTGTACATTTCAGCGACTCGGGTTTGCGATACTGTACACCGCTTCGCTACAGTGCATGTTTATCATAGAAAAGCTGTTTTTAGTTTCTTTAACTCACTGATAATTGCTAGTCAAATTAGAATTGGCTAGAAGTTTTTTTGTCAAAAATTATATTTGTCGTATTGGTATTTTATAGAGTGAACGTTCCATTTAATACCGAAGTATTTTACTCGGTAACAATTTTTCTCGTGCTATAGGCGAAATTAAATAAAAGGAAAGAAACCAGATCGTTGTTGGATTTTCGAAACAAATTCTGGTTATTAGTTCACTAAGCTTTCTCAAATTAGCATAAGTAAATTACAAGGCACATGAGAGAATTAAAATGTAACATTCAAGCCAAGGTTTAGAAATATCACATTGTTATCTAAATAATATCATAGGAGAGACCTGATGGTTCAATACATGATTGTTTCGTAATCTGTGATTTATAGATCAGAAATGTAATGAATAAATTGGAGGTACGTATCAAACAGTTTCTCATTTTGTTGCTTCTCTCCAATTGTAAGATGGATATCATTAAAGGGACAACGTCATGAGGATTTTGCTCTTTTTGATCAGACCGTACTGAATATATTTCATTTATTATCTTTGTCCTTACACAAAATAACAAATTGATTCCTCGAATATACAACAAACCATATTCAGATTTAAGTGATTTTTCCAAGACACAAGGGAAGAACTTGTAAAAATTGGCCAATTTTTTCAAGTTGCAATCCATTTCCATCCTCGCCATCCGCAGCCAAAAACAATTGATACTAGTTCTGTGCACTAGAAGAGTAATTGTTAACAAAACTTAAACATTATTTTAAGGTTTCCATTGATGTAAATGTTTTTTGGCTTTTTATATTATACTAAGAATCGGTGACATTGTCCCTTTAATGGTCTTTTATTTATGCCTAGCATTTGTTATAATGCAACTGTTGACTAATTTACAGTACAGTACACCATGAGCCTGATCCATTGTATGAGCAAATGAACAAGTTAAAGCCAAGCCGCCGGATTATTGCTCATAGAAAGTCGAGTTGTTTTATTACGGAACGAAATTATGCCTGTATTAGTAGCAATCACCTTTAAATTTAAGACTTCGACTTTTCAAATACAACATATACCTGGTCGAAAATGATCAGCGAATGGCAAGCACAAGATAGCAAAGCAGATCTGTGGATTAAGAATAAACCAGGACAAATTTCTACTAGTTCAGTATTTAAGTATGGTCTAATCAACTAGTCCACTAGCGGGTTTTACAAACATTTCTCTTGATCTAACTCCGCAACTTGTGGATTTCGGAGGGTCACCATTTCGTTGCCATGGAAGCACCGATGTAAACAAATCCTATACTCTCATAAAGTTCAATGTATTGTGTGTTTGCATGCAAAGTGGCTTGACTTTTTATGCGCTACAACAAAAGATATGGCCCATTAAAATTGAAAGGGTGTGGACTTGGGTAATGGGTACGAGCCTCCTTAAGGTGATGTTACACGGGACGATTCGCAACGACGATTTTTAGCGCAACATGGGTGCACAGACGATTTTCTTCGCAATGTTTTTGTTGCGAGTTTTTGATTCAGCTTCAGGAAACTTGCAAAGCAAAAACACGAATTTTGCTCAAGTTGTTTCGTGTAACATACCTGTCGTTAATTTTGTTGCGATAAAAATCGTCGTTGCGAATCGTCCCGTGTAACATCACCTTTACTCATTCAGGTTCGAGAAATAATTTTTGATCAAAAACGTCTAAAAAGATAGGTCAGAATGATGCTTATCTCGTCCTCCGACAGAAACGCATGCGTACTTGAAAATTTTTCATCTCGGTAACCGGGCTGGCCTGTTCATATGGTAAAATTTTCAGCCCGCTTACCGAGAAACCAAGATCTCGGTAACCGGGCCACTCCGCCTTCTCATATGAACACATCGAAATGGGAATGAGACGAGATCTCGGTAACCGAGCCAGCCCGGTCAACCAGGCTCATATGAATAGGCCATGCTGCAGCACATCATATGAGCTCATATGAGTCCGGTTGACCGGGATGGCTCGGTGTTACCGAGATTTCGCCTCACTCCATTTCCTTTAATTTGTAAAATTGTCGATGCTTTCATAAGAGAAGGCGGGCTGGCCCGGTTACAAAGATCTCGATAAGCGGGCTGGAAATTTTCCCATATGAACTATATGAACAGGCCAGCCCGGTTACAAATACGCATACGTTTCGGTCGAAGGAGGACGACATTAGCATCATTCTGACCTATTTTGTTAGACTTTTTCGATCAAAAATGGTTTCTGGAACCTGAATCACTGGAAAATTTGGACCATTTACACACTTCATAAAATGTCTAAATCTTAAATTTACAGACTTGGTTCTTTCACCTGTTAAAAACAAAATCACTGTAAATTCTTTTGACAGACATTTTCTATAGTTTTGTTGTCTTGTTCTTTATAAAATGTTTGTAAAATGTTTATAAATCTAGGAGCTGTAATGAGAGGAGAGACTTACAACTTACAGACTTCATAAAATCTGCCAACAATGCTTGTAAATCTACTATTTACAAAGATTTTATAATGCCTAGACTTCTAATATAAAATGTCTGTAAATGGCACTACGTAATTTTAATTTTATGTGGTCCTCAAGCGGAACATCTAATAACAAACGGGGAATTATAAAATCTCTGTAAATTGACACAAACAAAAAATAATATTTTTCCGAATCGTCTAAATAGTATTTTTAAAGCTACATCCACTGTTCACTCACATAATCTAAGAAATTCAAAATACAACCTTTTCGTTCCTAGACCGAGTACTGAAGCAGGCAAACGAAGTTTTCAATATCGCGGTTCTGTTCTCTGGAACAGCTTGCCTTTGAGTGCTAAGATGTAGCCCACTCTTAGCTTTTTTAAATCATGCATTGACTTTCTATCTTATATAATGATAGGTAAAGGATTCTTTTCATAGTTTTTAGTATAATCCCGTGTAGATCATGAATTTAGTTGGATAATTTAAGTTAGTTAAGTAATTATTCTATTGTTGTTTAAGGCTCGACGGAAGAGCATGTATTATCAAATGACACCGCGTACGATAAATAAAGTTTACTTACCTAACGGGGCACTATAAAATCTCTGTAAATTGACGCAAACTGAACACTATAAAATCTCTGTAAATTGACACAAACGAGGCATTATAAAATCTCTGTAAATAGCATTTTTCCCGAATGATACAAATAGATTGTGACGTACTATCGCAAAGCGTCATGGGATCGAAATGGGGACAAACATTCGCTTCGCTTGCTTCTACATTGTTAGTTATTTTTGAAGAATGGTAAAAAGGACAAAAAGGGACGCAACAAAACACTGTTGTTGGGGAAAATGCAATTCGGACTCTCGTTATCCATCTAGAAGAAATCCTATGGTTTGACCATTCAAATGAAACCTCTTCTGCATTACTTTTGCATGATATATGTACCATTGGCTTTTCAATATTTTGCAAAACGAAATTTGGGATTTTTTATTTTATTTTGATCTTTGACACTCTTGAGAGTGAAAGGGTTAACTGTAGCAAAAAGATTTTATTAAGAATAATGTAGACGTTTTGCAAGAATTTAATTTGCAATAAAATTTTAGAAAGTTACAGACATTATATGAACTTCTCTGTGACATTTGTGTGGTTTATTGGTGGACATTTTACTAACATTTTATGCAATATTCCGTTTACTTTTTACCCTCAGATATTTTAGTGAGATTTTATGCTATGCATTCTTCATGCGTTCGTTTTATACATGCTGATTTTACAGAGAAAATGTGGACATTTTGCATACATTTTACAAGCATTGTATGTAATTTTCTGTGACATTTTACTCCTTTTTACAGAGATAATAAGGAGATTTTATGTTTACTGGTTTACAGAGATTTTGTTCTCATGCCATTTCTACAGAGAAAGTAGAAAGATTTTACAGAGATTTGTTGTTTGTAGCATAAAATCTCTGTAAATTTTATACAAAATTTACAAGAAAAACATCAAGATTACATACATATTTTATGTGATCTTAGCGCAGAAAATGTGCTGTAATTTACAGAATTTTTTACGAAGTTACAAAATCTCTTGGAATGTGCACGTTTACAGAGTTCGTAATTTACAAAGGAAATGTAGACATTTTACAGAGATTTAAGTGTAAATGTAAACTGTGTTTACAAGTGTTTACATTTAAGTGTAAATGTAAAATGTAAACTGTAAGTGGTTCAAGTTTTCCAGTGAATGAGTAAAGATATTATTAAGAATTTTCACAATTACAGGACAGAAAATCCCGAGAAAATCATAAATTAATATTTTCGTGCATGCTATCACGTTAACAATTTCATCCCGGGTAACCGGCTGAAATTTTTCCTATGAACACACTAAAATAATTGGTCCCGGTGACCAACATCAGGTTCTATACTTAACAAATAAAGAAGCCTTAGCTGTGCTCTGTTCTGTTGTAAAGCACACAGGAAGCAGAGAAAGCATGAAAGAAGTGTAGGGGGAAACACGAGCGGCAGGCGAGTGTTTATTCCTATTTCTTGAGTGCTCTGGCCGCTTCCTGAGTGCTTTGTAACAGAAAAGAGCACAGCTAAGGGTTCTTTATTTGTTTTATGATAACGAATCTATCATTTTCTTTATAAATTTGCCTTTATTTTCAAAGCGAACATACAATCTTATTTCTAAAACGAAGTGTCGTCAGCGGACTCTGATATTAAAGGAGCGCTAATTTGGGCCAATCAGAGTGCCTGTAAGAACGTTTCAAATGATTTGATTGGTTAACGAAACAAAAGCTGTCAAAACATCGAATATTAGCAATTGGCTCAAATACAGAACGAGTGCTTCAATGTTCAGTTTTCAGTGCTAAAATAAGCATCTGAAGTGTTTAGTTCAATGAAATCCGAAAAAGTGGCTAAAGGCCGATGTTATTCCTCGAAAAGGCGAGTACAAATTTGGATATGATTTGTTGATTTTATAGTTTGTTGGGCGTTTGTTGTTGTTGTTTTTACAAAGCGGCATTTGTAGCTTTAAGAAATTGCTGTAATTTAATAGACAAATTAGCTCTTTTTTTTACAAAGGTTTTGACTCCATTTGACTTCAGTATTCTTATTTTTCCGGTTTTGTTTTTTCTTCTAATCGAGATTCTGTGAATTTTCATTAAAAAGTCTTGCTTAAATTTGTCATTTGTACTAGTTTGTTGTCAATGAATTTACACGCCATTTCGCGATCGGATTTTACGAGATAATTCGTACTTTCACCACATAGATTGCTCGGTTTGTATGCTTTTTTATTTCCCAGTTTTTACCTTCTTTTATCTAACTTCTGTAAGTTTTAATTTAAGAAAATATGATTTTGAAATTAGAATAGCTCAGTTTAAGCTTTTGCACTGCTATGAATGAATTACGCTCGAATTTTGTTTCAGTAGAAAATGTTGAAAAGTTTTTAAAGTTATCTTTAGCTTTCCACGGCTTCGCTGTAGGCAACAACATTTCTCTATGCTCACCGGAGGCAAACACAACATCCGTTTATTCTACTGAGAAAAATAAACTGATAGAAATGAGTTCATTTGTTGATGAATGGAAAAGGTGTTAAGATTACCGTGTTAATTTAGGTTTTGCGCGCGTTGTGTCAGTTTAGCTTTACTCGACGCGTAAGAAACATTTCTTGTAAACTGTACATGTATATCAAGATTCTCTCGGCAAATCGCAGAATTAAAGTAGAAAATAAATAATTAAATAAAAAATAATAAGTTATTTATCGGTAATTCGTCCGCCATTTTTTAACCCGGCGGATGATGGCGTGAGCAATCGTGAGCGCTTTGTTAAAGAAATAAAAAACGCGCCGAGTGCATTATTGAATTATATAAGCACGCGGGAATTTTTAAGAACATAAGAGAAGTGCAGAGAAGCACGAACCAAAGGAGAGTGTTTCTCGCACTTCTCGAGTGTTCTTAAAAATTACCAAGTGTTTATATAATTCAACAATACACGATGAACAAGTTTTTTTATTTCTTTTATTTCTTTTATTTTTTTATTTATTTTTTTTTTTATTTTTTTTTATTTCTTTTATTTCTTTTATCTTTTTTTATTTCTTTTATAAAATAAAAACAGTTATAATAAACCTTACGTCACGCGCGTGCTTTATCGAGTTTTATAAAATAACTGAGATACTACGCGCGTTCTGATTGGTCAAAGACCTATTGACTATTGTGCCGGTAAACTCATAGAAAACCGCGCAAGAGAAACTGTAAAGTAAACAAAGTTCAATTTTCCGTTACCGCATCAACACAAGCGTGAGGAAAAAGAATTTCGCAACTCGAGCCTGTTTAGTGTCTTATTGCATATTGTGGTCTGTTAGAAGATGAGAACAGAAGATATGTTTCTTGTAAACAATAAGTTGCTGCTCAAACCTACAAAATAAAAAAAATTTCCACGCACGCAAGCAAAACACGGCTTATCGACAAAAGAACACTGAGCTTATTTTAAAACTGATATCAACAACAGGAATATATTTTCATTTAACATTGGCTTGGAAAGGCTTACATGCAGCGATCAATGACAATCAAAACAACCTCGATATGTGCTTTGTGAAGTTAACTGAGCTGAAGGTTTAGTGAAAAGCTCAAAAATTATGGATCCCAAAGAGCAAACAATGGCTTTCAAACTGAGGAAATTTTAGATTGAAATTCACTGAACTGAAGTTTATAAATGTAACAGTTCCTACAAATCCTAAGATAACTTCTAAATAAGACGGATTTTCACAGTGGAATTAAAAAGCAAGGCTTATAGCTTTGTTGTTTAGGATAATTATTTTACGCCGATTCCATTTATACGCTTTATCGTGTTTTGTTTTTGAGATTTTTTTATGGAATACGTTTGTACCGGATGCAGTTTAAATTCTGATTATGTGTCCAAGCAAGGATGATCAATTAGCAAGAAGAAAATGAAGCTAACAAAAATTATAGGTTTATGGTTAAACAAATTATTTGCATGAAATGATCAAACAATTCAGTCTGTTCCATCAAACCAATCAAACTCTCACAACTGTAGACTTAAAAACAATGAGCTTAGTTTTCATTCAGCACTTAAAATGTAGAGAAGTACGGGCTTCACTGTACACTTCAAAGTAAGTAGATAAAATCGAAAACAGTTTCAGAAGCTGGAGTGAGTTTCTGGAACTAACCTTTATTCCAATTGAAAAATTCTTGACAAAAAGGCAATCTTTGAATCCAACATACACCATAAAAATTGTAGGCTTCCAAACTTTCCTCGTACATTCATATTTGCGGCGGCAGGTTCCGGACAAAATTTTCTGGATTTCCCATTCAAAGAACATTTGAATCATTAAATATATTTTCTTCTTTCAGCTGATAAATGCGTTAATTTGTCAGTGCAGCTTTGTCAGTGGCATCTTGTAAACGAAGTTCATTCTTTCAGCCGATTTGATTGGTTTTCCCGCGTCATCCGATGAATCATGAACGTTATGAGAACAAGCTACTTGATCGGCACAAAACTACAACAAAGTTCTCTTTTTCCAAACGCTTTTCATAGTTATTTCATAAAAGTAATAGAACACATTTTCTATGAGTTTACTGGCGTTATAAACCCACTTGGGATGTTGGGAGAACACTCGGAAAGCTTGTAAATCACCCGCCTGCGGCTCGTGATTTACAAGCTTTTCTCGTGTTCTCCCAACATTCCGCGTGGGTTTATAACGCCGGTAAACTCATAGAAAATGTGTTCTATTTAACAAATAGATTCTATTTGGCCGTGTGTCTGCTCAGTTATAGATCACAGATGACGTCAAAATGTGGTAAGAACAAAAAAGTGGCACACGAGCCGCAGGCGAGTGTGTCACTGATGTTCTTACCACATTTTGACGTCTTCTGTGATCTATAACTGAACAGACACACGGCCAAATGGAATCTATTTGTTTTATACAATGAACAGAAAAGTAAAAAGAGTAAAATTACGAACTTGCCTCGTCGCGCTCGACTATTTGAATATTTGTTCCAGTTTAGGTATTTTTCAAGTCGCCAAGAATATTTTTCGTCTTGGTTTCCTCTTTTTCTCGCTCGTAAACAGCTCTTGCTAAACATTTTTCGAGGCTTTCACTTGCTCAATCCAGAATAATCTCGCAAACATTTTCAAAACTGTGCGCCATGTTGGACAAAACAAAGCAAACAATTTTTCTATGACGTCAGCCGTGCGTCTGTACTCTGATAGATCATAGGCAACGACCAATCACAGAGCGCGTAGTATTCAGTTCATTGTATAATGCTTAATATATAATGAACTCGGTTTAACCAATCATAGCGCGCGCATTTCCTTGAGCATTTTATAAACTCTCATAAAGCACGCTGTTTAAATCAATGAGAGCGCTTGGCACTTTATTATAAAATAGCATGACCAATTACCAAAAGGTAGAATGGACTGCTTACATTTACAGGAAGAAAATAACAAAGAACAATTTCTTGTGAGAAATTGATCGATAAATTTGGCTAGAATAGTTGAACCTATTTAAGTAATGTTTCACATAAGAACGATAGCAAACTTCATTGTTCTGCGGCATTGGCTCTTTCCCACATAGAATATCTTTGATTTCAAGAATAGAAAAGGAGCTGATGGTTCATAATTATATTTCATTATAAAAATAAAGAAAATCCATTTGCGTCAGATAAATTTTAGGAAATGTTCGTGCTTAACCAATCAGAATAGCAGAAGACAATACCTAATAATTTTGCTTCTTTGATGAAGTTCCCCAAATACAATATCTTTTAAAAATTGCATGTTGTGCGATTGGCTCTCATATTACTTGAAACCTTAAAAAAATTAGACAAAATGCATCAAACTATTTAGCGGTTTTTGAGTGTATACTAGGCCAATGAGATCACTAGTTGTAACAATGAAAAAAGTTGACATTCCATCGTGCATTGCCGTTCAGCGCTATCCTTCTTATTGTTCCTTCTTGCGGATTGTTACTTAATATATTTTCCACAGGAACACATCTTTCGTTATTTTTTTTGCCACAGGAAGCACATAGCAATTGATGATTTTGAAAATCTAATAAAGGCGATAAAGAATTAACTCACAATATTAAAATCTAGCAATAATAGATACTGTCTCTGCTCTTATCCTAAACAAAAAATACAAACTTTCCTTGATCCCGTAAAATAGCCACAAACTGAATAATCCAAAGTTGAATTCTGCTTCATCAAAAAGTGACAACTTCACCATCTGTCTTCTCACCTTACAAATTACACGAAGTTGCCAACATTTTGTGTCATTCAGTCACTGAGTCAAGCGCTAAACCACGATATGCTTTGAATCAGTTTTGACACAACTATAAAGCAGCTTATTTTTCGCATGGCTTGTTTTACTTTCTCCCAGGTGATTATATTGAATAAACCCCGCCAAAAACCAACTTTCTGAAAAGCTGGGGGCGGCTTTGATTGTGCCAGGGGAGAGCGAGGCTAATATCCTCCAACAAGATCAGGTTCCACTGATCACTTTACAGATGATAATGTACTTAAACACTTAACACATATTACATTACTCGCGGTTATTGGAGTATAAAAAGTGGGACAATTGATTAATTTTGGGTCTTTATCACAAAAAAAAAATTCAATCTGGTGGGAAAATAACTAATTTGGAAATTGTATTTTAACTGTTTACAAACTGTTTAGGCTCTCACGAAAAGCGGCGTGGGTCCGTCCGTCATTGTGCATTATGCTTCACGCGCCTCCGTTGTTTTGGTTTGCACAGGAGCGAGGAGTCTATTGTTCAGAGGCACGTGAAAGATAATGGAAATATATGAAATTCCTTTCAGCGACAGAGATTCAGTGTCCGTTGTCCGTATTATAGGGAGTTCTATTTTAAATGAAATAGATGAAGATTTAACCAGACCACGCGAAGTATCCGTAACAGAGAGATGACCGTGAAGAGAGGTTCAACTAAGCCTGCGAGCAAGCTCTCGGGCTCGGGGGTTGGTAGGGGGAAGGAGAGAGGGTGGAGAGGGGAGTGTGGAAGGAGCGAGAGCATATTGCATATTGTAGTTTTGATTCGGCAAATTGGAATGTTTGCTAGATTTTAATATTGTGGGTTAATTTGTTATCACCTTTATTAGATTTTCGAAATCATCAATTACTATGTGGTTCTTGTGAAAAAAAAGAGCAAAAAAAGAAATGTGTTCGTGCGGAAAATAACGAGTTCAACTCTTTTTACTCCTTTCCCCCTCGCAATCTCCGCCCCAGAGAGCAGGCCAGGTGCAACTGTACTTGAATTGTACAACACCATGGCCAAGCCTCTCCTTACGAACACCTCCGTAATACAGACACATTATTGACTAGAGCAGGTCATTTCGCTCTAGAGAGACTACAATTCGTGAAATTACACCTCTTCAATACAGACAGTTATTTCATTTGGACCCCTGAGGCTGTAATGAGGACATTCAGAAAACGTATTATTTTGAAGATTACAAGAAAACAACCTCACAGAAGTAATCTAAAATAATAGGTTTTAGTATATACTGAAATAGTGGATAGCATTGTTGGCGTGCTCTGATTGGCTACTGAAACTCGGAATAGCAAGTGCTATTCACCTCCCAGCAATTTGCGCGCGAAAATTGTAATCGTTGACAGGAATAAATGAGTTAAAAAAGCATCATTTTCGTTATATTATCTCACTGTTTCAGTATATACTAAAACAACTATTCACCTCAGTGTAGGTGGGTAGTGGTGGATATTTACCGAGCCGCAAATTTCTTTCGAAAAATGATACAGTTTCCCGTGAGGTCCGCATGCCCAATTCTTTGTTTAAGGATCGGTCTCGGATTGGCTGAAAGTCCTCGGGTGGCCCCGGTTGAGGTAGTTGCACTGTAATTAACTCTAAGTTGTTCACAATACGAGACATCCTGCATCGGGATCAAGCGTCTACATCTCTTGCATCTCTTGTTGCGACGTGTAGTTTTATAGTCAAACATCTGCTGGTTCGTACATGCAACGGTTTTCAATTGCGTGTCAAAAGTATTTTCGCAATTGCTTTGGTGTTTATATTGCTACGCTTTGTGATTGGCTAAAAAATCTTGCGCCACTTTATCAACCAATCAAAGGTAAAACCAAAACTAATCGTGACTAAGTTGCACGCGTTTTCCCGCGCTTTGCGTCGGCTACATAGAGGTTACTTCACGGTTGGTGAGCGCGTACGATTTTTATTCACGAGTTGGGAAGAAACACAAACGAACGAGCGAGGCTTTGCGAGCGAGTGAGTTTGTGATTCTTTCCAACGAGTGAATAAAAATCGTACAAGCGAACGAACCGTGAAGTAATTTGTTTATTATATGCATACTGAGATTTACACAACAGAAAAACAAGACGAAACGATTAAATTATCAACACTTCAGTAGAAGGGTTCTTGGTTTGTCAGACTCAACTTTCAAGTGGAAAAATTCACCGAATTCACACATCTAATAAAAATAACCACGACAATAATTTTTTCCAAAACTATAACAAGACTATACATAATAAGACACTTTACGACAAAAACAAAGCAGTTTGCGTACCTGTGTTTTGAAGTTTTTGCCGCTTTGATAACAACAACAAATGGCGAGAGTTCAAACTTGCCTGCACGTTTGGCGATTTAATTGCTTTTTTTTAGTTTCTTTTAGCCTTATTCTTTCTCCTGTTAAACGTATATTTTCCCTTTCAGCAAAATCTGTTTAAGTTCTTTTCTTTAGGTCCGCAGAAATCCGCATTTTTCATTGAAGTGATGGAACTTTAAACCCTTTTGTCGCCATGAATGAATTTCTTCGAGGCCTTCAAGGAGGGCGAAGGCACACTGAATGGCGGGAATTCCCGCGTACGATTTTTGTCACTAGTGAAAAATGTCGTATCGCGATTCTGATTGGTCATACGATATTCTTCACTAGTGAGGAAAATCGTATGACCAATAGGATGACTTGTCATACGTGAAGGGACGATTTTTATCTCACAGTTTTCTGGTGTGTACATCTCAGTATGTATATAATAAATGCATTTGCTTCGAGTTCTGATTGGTTCATTGGATTGTTTGTGTCCGTTGTGATTGGTCACAGTGATTACTTTGGTTTCGGTTTTACGACACTTATCTGAAAACAGCTCTAAAGTGTAAAAAACGAAATTCTAAAATAAACAGCTACAACGAAACTTGACGAATAATTTGACTGTATTACAGTGCAACTACCTGAACCGGGGCCACCCGAGGACTTTCAGCCAATCTGAGACCCATCGTTAAACAAAAAATTGGGGATGCGGACCTCACGGGTCCTAGAACCAAAGAACGATATTTGTACTAATTCTGCCTCTACAATACGGACATCTCTCTATAAATCCAAATTATTTATCTTCACTGACATTGCATTTATTCTGGCAAAGAGCTAATAAAGCAAAGTTATATGCGATAAAATATTTTGTCTTATCTTATCTTATCTTATCTTATCTTATCTTATCTTATCTTATCTTATCTTATCTTATCTTATCTTATCTTATCTTATCTTATCTTATCTTATCTTATCTTATCTTATCTTACCTTACCTTATCTTATCTAGGAAGCCACTAGAAAAACTGAAAACGCAATCTTGTCTTAACACTACATCGTTTGCTCTATTAATTT
The DNA here is from genome assembly GCA_022457155.1 of Cladopsammia gracilis. Lineage (NCBI taxonomy): Eukaryota > Metazoa > Cnidaria > Anthozoa > Scleractinia > Dendrophylliidae > Cladopsammia > Cladopsammia gracilis. The sequence goes on from JAJGOT010000955.1 coordinate 101,019, forward strand.
TGTTTTAGGTTTACATACTACCTTTGTCTCAGTGAAAAATGAGCTAATCAATTACTGTAATATATATAGATAGGCTTAGCCTAACAGCGGAGCTCTCTGAATTATCATATTCCAGAACGCTTTTTTGCTGGAAATGCATTATAGTGCGCACGCTACAAGTTCCATAATTTCCAGTTACTAATTATATGCATTGCGTGCTCCGATCCAGTGATGGGTATACAGCAGCTATATGTATTGCATATTGCTGGTCCACGATCCGGCTATAAATTAAGTTTTGCAGACAGAGAATAATGAGAGGAAGATTTGTTAAGTTTCTTGACGTTTGAGAAAACCTTTTTATGAAATAATTATTCCATGTTCCTTGATGGCTACTACTACAATTTACATGTAAAAGGGAAGGAGGGCCTCTGTGTAAAAGATAACTGACGATATCATACAGGTATAGATCAAAGTGCCCTCTGGGCTATCTCCTGTAAGTTTTTCCCATCATGCAATGCTGTCATATTATGTCCGAATATTGTTTTTGATGTTGCAATTGGACATTTAGGTTAGAGTGTCAATTAAAAATTGTCAATTGCTTCTCGTCGTTTTTAACAGAGAGTAACATATGATAAAAAAAACTGCATTTGTTCTCTGTTCAAAGAATGAACAAGTTCTTTATAACTGTTATCATCCATACGATTAATTACCAGCTTTTCATTATCATTTGCTGTAGAAAAAATTCCAGCATTACTTGAAAGATTGTTCCCTTGGTGATTGTTATCTAAACATGGGTTAAAACAACCAAACAGTTCACTGTATTGCCGTGTTTCTTCACTTATATCCTGCTCATCGTTATGTTGAGCAGACGGAGCTACAGTATCTAACTGATCACGTTCCTTATTTTCAGGATCTCCCATGGCTTTTTCTTAAGAGTTCTCCTTTCTTTCCTTTCGAATATAACATGTTTTACTTGCTGAAGTCTTATTTTTACATGGGATAAGCATCAAGAGCTCTCTGCAATTAATCTTCAGCATCCATTTTATTAAACATAACTAAATGAATGATTTAGCTTTTATTCTGCGAAAAAGTTTCATTCCTCTTTTCAAGTAAAATTCTTTACAACTTTGTTCTTTGTTTTCATTATTGGGATCATCATCAATCTTATCGTCAAAATCTGTTTCAGGTGGAAATCTAGTTCCTGTAAACTTACTCAGTATTCATCCCCTCATCTTAACTTTTGTTTGAATCAGTCGGTCACTGTTAACAAACAGTTATACCAAGAACAGAAATGAACTAAACATAGTTGCTAGAGCTGTCGTGGTCGTCTTTGACATTTTCATTTTTACACACTTATACATTTCAGAGTGACGAAGAAACACTCTTTCACAAGCCTTGCACGTCGCAGACTTAAACACTGCATCACGAACAAAGAAATTTACTGATCCTAACACTTTCATAGCGATAACATAAACGTATTTATCTTGCAACACGACTCTGAGCCAAAGAAACCCTAATATATGCCTAATGTAATCTAACGGGACAAATATCTTGCAGGTATACTCGGGAAATTGAAAGCTATCCTAAAGGCTACTTAATACATTTTGCGACCAGTGGGAGTCGTGTTTGGCCTGTCTCTTTTATACTTCTTTGTGATTTTTTTTTACAGAGACTATACCGTAAAATGCTGCTTATAAGCCCTGGGCTTATGTAACTTCGTAGGGGTTTTTTGGCTGGCAAGCAAAAATATTGCCATAAAGAAGCGTTCTTTGAGTTAATTTCATTTAGGCGTAAACTTTTGTAAAGAATTTATGTTAAGGAATTAAGAAAGGAATGAGGAATTAATGGGTATAACCGGAGTAATGTTTTGTTACCGATGGGCCTATAACCGGGTTGGCTTTTTTTCATTTATTCCATTACTCCATTTACTCCATTACTATGGAATTACTCCATTATTATGGTACGCATGGAGCACAACATTACTTCACGAGAATTATACGCTTGTTGTACAAAAGATACGTAGTGTAGTCTCGTGTATGTCTCAATGAATTCAAAATACATTGGTACAACTCTACAAGTGAAGCTGTTCTTCGCGTACAGAGGATATACTATTGGATGCAGTGATCGCAATGCCATGATAAGACAACGGAAGTTCTGTCTAGCTCCAGGTCACTACTCAACAAAAGAATAAACTAAAGAGCTAAAACTACCTGCAAGAAGTCGTGATTCCAATATAGGAACATGACAGGAGTTTATTACTCCTGAAAATGATTGCATTTTCATTCTTGGATCTTTAATAGACACTTATCCGTGATCAAGAAACACTTTCTCACAAGTCTTGCATGCCGCAGGCTGTGGACACTTATCACAGCCTCTTTACTGATCCTAATATTTCCACAGCGGTAACATAATCTTTAGCCGATTGCCATTTATTTTGCAACACGAGGAGGCAGCGTGGTCGAGTGGTTAGGGCGTCGGACTTGTAATCGGAGGTCCCGGGTTTAAGTCCCGCTCTGACCACTTGCTGGAGTTGTTTCACGGCAGACCCGAGTTCAACTCCTCGACCACGCTTGTAAAATAGCCAACTGGTTTGCCTCCTGCCAGTTGGGATTTTTAAAAAATGTTATGTTCTATTTGAATATTTGTTTCTATATTTAGTGTCCCCAATTAGTGCTCGCGCGCTAAATACTTTGACACTTAAATAAAGTGATTTATTTTTTATTTTTTTACGAGTCTGAGCCAAAGAAGCCCTAATATATGTCAGGACAGTGTAGAGAATACATAAAGAAATAAAATAATTATAGTCATGGCTATGGCATGAAATCCTCCGGGATTGATCCTGTCATTAGAGAAATTATCCAAAGATCAATGGGTCAATATTATAGAGCAAAGTGGATAGATAATTGCGACTTGTAACATCCTAACAGTGATCTATAGCAAGGGACAAATACCTCGTAAACCTACTTGGGAAAGCTATTTTAAAGGCTTTTAAATACTTCTTGCGACCAGTGGGAATCGTGTTTGGCCTGCCTCTTTTTAAGAGCTTATGACGCGTAAATAAGCCATTTCACAGCTATAGATTCGAATACCAGATATATTAAAACCATCGATAGGAAAAATCTAAGGACTATCCGTACCACAATTATCTCTTTAAGCAGAGACTAAATTGGGCACGAATCTTTCTGACCAAAATGAACCAAAATGAGGCCTAAAAAAGTAAAAACAAAAATGAACTAAAACCCCGAACCTCACTGAAACCTAACTGTTTGACATTGGTTTGTTTGACCTGGAAAATCAATCTGATGACAGTATTACAAAACTCTGCTTAATCATTTCTAATGATATGGCTAAAAAAACAGGTTTGTTTAGTACACTGTACGATGACTCACTAAAAATAAAATAATGTCACTTAATAATAAAATAAAATTCTTTTATTCACATCTTACAAAAGCGTTCGTGAAATTGTTTCTGATCGCTTTTACAAGCACACTTATAGAAAAGTTCTATATTTGTTTGTCAACCTACAAGGAAATTGAAAGCACTGGTTCGTTAAAACCTATTGTTGTTTAATTTAGTCAGCTTCTATAACTTGCAAATGGGGTAAATTAACCGAGGACATTTTTAACTAAAGGGACACTGTCCCGACAGAAATATCGTGTTTTCATGATTATGGCCAGGAGCTTGCTTTAGCTTGCTTTATCATCCGAAAATAGGAAGAAAAAAATAGCCAAAAGTGATGAACGCACAAAAATATGAATTAAAAAGACAAAATAACGACAAAATTCCACCAGAATCGAAACTGAATATTTCTTGACCGCATGTCATGTAATCAAAATTGCTTAACCGTAATCAACCTCCATTCTTCTAATACCGCACTTTTTCTCCAAACTACTGCTTCTGTTTTTCTCCTTGAGAATCTTTTAATCCAATTTAGTTGTATATTTGGTGACATTTGGCGATATAACATGGAAATTAACAAACATTATTTCAACAAAACTTCATTGTAAACGTACAACCATTCTCAATCAGCAATGTCAGCTTACCTCAAACTCTCCGGTTTTCCCTTTCTAAAAAACGCAGTGCTATAATATGATAATACCACTGAAATGTCGTGAAGCAACCAGTTTGACAAACCAGACTGGACATCGTAAAGGATATTAGCCAAGCGCGCTTCTAGCGTGCCAAATATCTGAGCACAGTCTACATTAGGTGAGGTAAGATTACATTACGTTACACTTTTTGACGCTCGATACAATGAAAGTATTCTGCAACATGTTCCCAAAAAAACATAGAATTCAAAATCGTACGCCTTAAAAATCATCGCTACGAAAAAGAGATAACAAACAGTAGGAATGTTACCTAACTGAAAAAATATATTCCGAGGCATTTTTCGAAATAGGCAAACAGCGTGGCAGATTTTATATGAAATTTTAACACGCATATTTCTTCACTGTGAAGGTCAAGTCAATAAACCACTGTATTAAAAAAATATGCAACTCGACTCTTGTTTTCTTATTGATAATATCTAACACAAATCTATCTAACTCCGTAGTGACGTAGGACTGATGACAGATAGAACAGTAATGTGCTAACAAAAATGCAACAGGAATGTCCCCACAAATTCACTAAAAAGTCTATTAATAGTATCTAACGCATTTTTTGCTAACAAAAATGCATAAAGAATGCATGTTAGCCCACATAAACTCCTGTAAGTTAAACATTAACTTACAGGAGATAAAAACGGATAGGTTATAATTTGTAAAGTACCAATGATGGCTGATTTGTATGCGTAACAGACGGCGGTAATAAATGAGTTTTCCACGAGCCTAATACATAGGAAGGAAGGTCTCTGGGTAAAATATGAACCGTTTACTATACAATAGGAAAGGCCGTAAGTATTACGTCTCTGCCGCTGAAAAATTCGGTTGAACGTCTACGAAAATTGTATGACATAGAAATTGGTCTAACTGGCGCGCGTGGGGGCCGGTTTCGATAGGTAATGAAACATCACTATTTATTCTATTATAGATTTATATAACTTACTCTCCTAAAGTTTGTCCGTTTTATTTACTTTATTTTTTCGCCTTATTTTTGTTATTTTGTTTCCTTCTGGTTCCTCGCCTGCTATAAATTTTAACTTTATTAGGTAATATGGAGGCCAACTAGGAAAACCGGATGGTTAACTTGATCTCCATACTCAACCATTTGTCTAAAACTAAATAGTAACATTACATTGAAAATATACAAAATGTTGTAATCCTTTAATTAGCCAATAATCTGCGAGGAAAGAAAGTGATTGATTGATTGAGAAAAATGAAAACTATATTGAACCGCCTCGTCTGTTAACTCTCGAGCTCTGCTATGTTAATCAATCAATCAATAAACTTTATTTAAATGTCAAAAACCGCCTAGCCAGGGAGAAATCTCCCTTACTAATATGGGGACATTTGTTAAGTTTCTTGACGTTTACCGGTTACCGCTGAGTGAGTGCAGTGCAGGCACGAGGTGCTCCCAAAGACACTCAGAGAATCGTATTTCTTGACATTGCAGCATGGCAATGTTGTACTCAATTCCCCTTTGGGAATTGGAGTTAGATATATTGCTCGTTTTCACGAGGTTCATTCATTGACGCCACCAGTTACAAGCTCACTTCTTCTCTCTGCCAAATTGGACGACATGAATACGCAAATCCAGAAACGGCTAGATTTTGCTGAGATTTTGCTGCGAGCCAGTTCGTGAATATCACCAAGTAAATTAAGTTGGACACTCAGTACGCATCTAAGCACAAAGGAAACGAACAGATCTACAAATTTCAACGTAGAGTTGGTAAAATTGTCGAAGAAACTCAAGAACACCTTGACAAAAAAGATTTACCTCTTACTCGTTCAAAATTGGAAGACGCTATCTAACGCATTCAGGAAAGAAATCGCCGTATCAAAATGGCGTATTCCTCAGAAGGCGGCTGGCTGACGGTTTAAAATTACGAGACGAATGCGTTTGCGTTGGATGTCGAAGATGTTAAGAACATTCGTAGCGCCAACCGTAAGGTAGTTGCGGCAAAATAGAAGCGTGCTATTTGCTCTAAGCGCTATAGTGTGTTTTTTCGTCGCTCATACGACTCAAGCAAGTTCGCAACTCAAGCTGGCTATTTCGACCCTCAGCTCTGTAGTTCTTCCCATAACAGATACAACCAGAACAGTTCCTGCATTTCGTGTGAAAGACAAGTCCACTAGTGGAGGGATTGTTGGACAACAAAAGCACGCGTCTTCGCTTCCAATTTTCACCTTTTCCCGGGCCAGAACCCTTCTTCAACCATTGTCTGAAGTTCAATATCACTTTTTTGGCACCCTGAAGTCAGAGATTGAAATGCAATTTATTGACGGCGCTCATCTATGAGGGGTTTCTATGTTTCAAGCTGTTTCACTAGACGACATTGGATTAACGAACAGTACATGTATCAAAAACTGCTTCTAAGGAGGAACTTGATGCTTTATTTGAAGATAAGTACCAATATTATTTTTTTCTTGGTTGATCAAGGATTATTCCCATAATTTTTGTCGAGTATGAACAGTGTGTTGCGCCACCTATTTTCAAGAGTTGAATCAAAGCACATGTGCTAATTTGGGACAGCATTACCAATGACCCTTGGGTTTTAGATGTTATTTCTTAAAGTATTCAATTCCTTTTGACACTGTGTTACACCCTTGTCACCTAAGAAGTAATGCATCGGCTATTCATAACGAGGCTTTTGTTTACGAAGCCGTGGTTTATTTGCTCTCCAAGGGGTAAATAATAATAATACTGATAATATTTTATTAATTTATATTATAGTGCTCTGTGTAACATGTTATGATCAATGATTATGCATGTTACCTCAAGCCGCGGGCAACTTATTCATTTTCCACCTTCTTTTACAAGGAAGGTAATAAGCGTTTTAATTTCAGCTTACCCATGTTAACCTAGTTTTTATTCAAGTTAGATAATTGGTCATTTTCAGCATTTTTTTTGGTTGGGATGCTTGTTTATTTAAATTCGACACTCAGTCAGGTTTTCACCTTTTTGACGTTTACACAGTAATTTCTGGTCATTTTTGAGTTTCGAATGGGAACTCCCTGGTCACGAATCCAATTTATTTTCTTTTCCATCCTATCTTTTGGGTTGCCATCGGGTTTTCCTATGTTTTTACTAAGTTTTGTTTTTCGGCCTCTATTCCCATAGTTATCTTTCTCGACGATGGCATTTGTTATGCGAAAGTTTTCCAGCAAGGAAAGTTGGTTTTGTTTTTCACATTCTAAGGCTAGAATGGTTTGGGATTTACTCGAATGCGTTATTACCACATCGCAATGGAGAATTGTCGACTTGTAACGTTGCATTATATCCTCATACTTTTTCCCAGGGTCAAAGCTAGACATTACGCTTTAATTCTGTTGTTGACATATTATTTCTTTTAGATCCGCGTTCGGGCATGTTTCGTTATTGATTTCAAGGTTTTTCCCCTATTTTCATTTAGTCTTAGAACTTCTTGGGACGATAATCTCTATTTGAGTACCTCGATGTTTTCGCAGGAGTGTCGCCTGGAGCTCATTTTCTTGTTTAGTCACTGTAACAAATTTAACTGTGCGTGCATCCTTAGTATTCCACACCTGCTGTTTTGGGTTTTGTTGATGCTAGTCTGTAGGCATGTGGCAGTTATCTGCTCGTTATTGATTCAGGTAAGAAACAGTTTTTCCACAAAGTTTCAGCGATGACGAGTATTGCTCAATAGCAATCAAAGAGAAATGATTTCTATTCTCCATGGTTTGCAATCTTTTCACACACATTTGTCAAAGGCCGAACTGTCAAAACTTTTACTGATAACAACATCAATGCTATTATTACCAACAAGTGTAGTATGTGTTTAATGCTTCATTCCCTTGCTTTACAGATTCTTCTTTTTGCGCTTCTAATGCGATTGAATTGGAGATCGCATGGATCCCTCGGAACGATAATCACATTGCTGACTCCATAAGCAGAATCGTGGATTACGACGATTGGGGGGTTTTCCCCGAATCTTTTCTTTTCATTATTATTATTTTTTTTTTCAGGGCCCTTTTTAGCTTCGATAGATTCGCTGACAATACAAATCGCAAGTGTGATCGTTTTCAGTCCAAGTTTCGGTGCTCCGGTTGCGAAGGCGTTGATGTTTTTCAGTTCCAATTAATTTGGCGGGTGAAATCAATTGGTTGGTACCTCCGGTCTATCTTGCCTCTAAGGATCTCTTACATTTGTATTGTTGTAAGGCAAAAGGGAACGCGTGTAGTGCCGAAATGGCCTTGGTCACCTTTTTGGCAATTTATTTTCCCTTATCGTCAACCATGTCCCTTTGTAGTCGACGTTTCTCGAATTTTAGATTCTTAGGGGTATTTTTGTAAACGTTTTTGTTGCCAACTCTACTTTTGACCACACGGATTTCACATCTTCAGTGTTAGTTATCCGCTTGGACACTTCCTTGGCTCGATTAGCTTACTTGCCCACAGTATGGCAGGTTTTAATATTGTGTTCCTTTTTTGGGGGGTTTATTTTTTGTGACGGATTTTCCGTTATTGATATGTCCACAGTATGACATGTTTACATTGTGTTTACAAGGCGCTAGTTTTACTAGTCTGACGTTGCTTTCGGCTTGATTAGCCGACTTGCCCACAGTATGGCAGTTTTTACTACTGTATTCCATTATTGGGGTTTATTTTGTTACGGATTATTCGTTTATTGATATGTCCACAGTATGACATGTTCACATTCCGTTTACTGGGTGCTAGTTTACCATATTCCATGTTTGGAAGTCCTTGTTCCAGCAGTGAGAAAAGTTCTTTGGTAACAGTATATAGATTTTGGCCCGCCGTATGGCTTCGATTTCATGTGCGCTTTTGATAGTGCTTTAGATTTGTCAGCAGTATAGCATCAGTATTCCTCCTGCATTGTTATGCATATATTTATTTATTTATGCAAGTCCGTTACTGCATTTTCCCTCGCGAATATATATAGGTTAATGCATTTGCATAATTTCGTATGTTAATGTGTTTTTATTGTTTTCATTCCTTTCTTGAGTTTTCCAGGTCAGGATTATGGTCCACAGCAAAAAATTTCCGGATATCAGGGATCCCCATCTAAGGAGTATGGATAATCTGGTCCAACGATCGTTACATAATTCCAGGGTCTCGTCGCCTAAGTCTCGTGCCTACACTTTACAAAAGTTGAAAAAGTGGGTTGCGTTGTTCGGAGAAGTACCAATTTTCCCTGGATGGGATAGCCATTTTCCTGGTTAGAAGATGCCCGCCTATCTGCTTCCGAAGGTCTCAAAAGGATCAGGGTTCCTGTCGCAGCTGACGATTTGAAGATTCTAGTTGCTCTAGTTGGACATGAACTGATGCTGGCTTTTAGACTTGAGGGATGTTGCAATGGAGTATTGGCTTTTGCTGTTTTCCTTCGCTTCAATGAAATTTTGAAATGTTCTTTTGTGAAATTTCTCGATTGTTATTTTTCTCTTTATGTTCCCCAAAGCAAACCTGTTCAGTCTGGAAAAGGAAATGCTATTATTGTGGCACATACGGGGTGATCTACCTGTCCTTATCGATTACTTGTTAGATCTAAGGCGAAGTGTCAGATCGATGAGCATCGAGACGGTCTTATTTACCTTAAGATGCAGTACTATAAATTCATAATTTTTCAATGCAGATCGGGCTTTCGTAAACCGGTTACAGAGAAGTTATTTTGTCCACACCGAAATTAGCTGGAGTTGACACTACTTATATCAATATACACAGCTTTTTTTGCTTAGGGGGCGCTTATGCAGCTGCTAATGTGGCTGACTGTAACATTACGTATCTAGTGCTTGGTCTTCCGGTCAGTTCAAAAGTCTTACTACTGTAGGTGTAATTTTAAAAAATTAACTTGGTTTGTTTTCTTTATTTAGGATTTAATTTCAGTTGTTCTTTTCCTTTCCCTCCCATTCGCTTTGTAGTTTTGAGCTTGGCTGGTCGGCCTCTCCCTATTAAGTTGTGCTTATTTAGCATGTCATAGACATGTATTCTATTCGGCTGAACGTAGTGAAAGAGAATAGAATCGTATTTCTTGACATTGCAGCATGGCAATGTTGTACTCAATTCCCCTTTGGGAATTGGAGTTAGATATATTGCTCGTTTTCACGAGGTTCATTCATTGACGCCACCAGTTACAAGCTCACTTCACACCCGCCCCCCGCTACCATTATAATTATTTTCAAGCAATCAATCAGCCAATCAATCAATCAATCATTTTATATCTTTATGTAGCTCTTCCTTAACCTCCAGGGAAGTTATTCGACTAACACGCACTTGGGTTGGAGAACATGTTTCCGGGCATCGTCCGGTTTTTCGCGTCCGGCGTGTAGTCGCTTTAGCTACTATATTTACCAATAAAATAATAAATAAATAAATAAATAAATGTTAAGCCACCTAGCACTAGTGATACAAACAAGGAATCAGAGAATTAACTCTGTGTGTAAATTATGGTGTTATTGTTTTACGCAGTGTTTATGATACTTATAGTAAAATGAAAAATTGTATGAAATCAAATAAAGCTTGTACGGCTGGTCGGCCTCTCCCTATTAAGTTGTGCTTATTTAGCATGTCATAGACATGTATTCTATTCGGCTGAACGTAGTGAAAGAGAATAGAACATCACACATAAAGACGATTTCGCCCGCGAGTCAATTCTCATGCAAAGTGACTGTTTATAGGATTTCATTAAAGAATCAACATGTCTAAAAGCAGAAATAGCGAACTTTAGAACTGATGATGCTTATAAAAGTTATCTGAGTGAAGAACTGGCACATCATATCAATTTTTTTTTTTGAGGTGTTTATATTCGGCTTTTTGCAAAATTGTTTCAAAAACTATTTTTTGTCTTATTTGTAATTAACATCCCGGGAGATGTTGCGAAAATAATAATTTATACTTACTTTTTGATACATTTTCAGTCAATTTGAATTTTAAAATATTTTAACTTGGTCGAAGGGACATTTTATGACGGTTACATGAAGAGTTGAAAACAAATTAAATATGGCGACGAAATTGCGGCTATATGTGGTCATTGAAACAACGCATTGTTGTCATCGTTTAAGTGAAAGAAAAAGGCGACAGATGATCATATTAACTGCATTTGAAATGATCTGGCAAACATGATTCACCTAAAGTGTGAAAGGATTTCAACTGTAATCAACTAAAGTGTTTAACTCAAGTGTTTGCAGCTGCAGGAACGGCTTAATTCTGAACGCGACACGACACCCATTGGCCGTTTTCTTCATGAAGTTGTAAATAATTTTGAGTTTTTGACAGAATTCAAGTGTTCTTGGCGACTTGAAAAATACCTAAACTGGAACAAATCTTCGAACAGCCGAGCGCTGCGAGACAAGTTAGTAATTTTAGTATTGTTACTTTTCTGTTCATTGTATGAAACAAATGGATTCTATTTGGCCGTGTGTCTGTTCACTTATAGATCACAGAAGACGTCAAAATGTGGTAAGAACATCAGTGACACACTCGCCTGCGGCTCGTGCGCCACCTTTTTGTTCTTACCACATTTTGACGTCACCTGTGATCTATAACTGAACAGATACACGGCCAAATGGAATCTATTTGTTAAATAACGCATGGCGTGTGTGGTGTTTAGAATTATCAACAATATTACTGTAGTCTGAACACTGTTCCATGTTTTCAAAGAGAAATTTGTGAACAGTCATGATCTGCTTTGTCCACTAGCCCAGCAGCAGTTTTTCTTGACATCAGAAGATTTTTGAGGAAACATGGGAACACCATATTCTTTTAATTACTTTAGAATGTGATTTTAAAAAAATTATTGCCATGTAAGGGGTGGTGAGCATGTGCCCTTTAATTTCCAGCCGTACATCTATAAAAAATCAAAGGCGTGTAGTCTGCAGCTATATTCTAATGACATAATACCAGCTATTTATGTGAAAGCAGTAGGGATCATGAGGACTTTTAATTTGTTTTGTTCTCTGTATTCCGATGTTTTATTACTGCATTCCACATTCCTAATTTTCTTTTATTATTTTCTTTTGCTGAAACTTGCTTTAACTGTGGATGAGCAGGCCACCTTAGGTGGCAATGCCCCTCCCCTCCTATCACCAAGAAAGGTGCTAGAAGAGAAAGGGGTGGCCGTCGTGGTGGCCACCAGGGCGGTGAATTCTTTTTTAATTTTTACCATTAATTTTGTTTTTGACAGCAGTAACCAATACCCTGTGACCCATTGCCTTCAAAACGTTAGTGGATGTCTATCAAAGAAAAGCAATTAAAATTATTTTAGATTCTGGCAGGATTGCACGCAAACAGAGCTAAAAATCAACAATTGAAACTTTTCTAAACTTGGTTTCCAAGCCAGGTTAAACAAAAAGAAAAGCTTTTGTTTGCAGAAGCCATGTTTTTAGAATAGAACTTTTAAACTTCACCGCATGTGATGCATGATGACAACCATAAAGCCGCGGTTGCAAGAAGCACCAGTTTTTTATCATGTTGAATGAAATCTTTCCTTTAAATTGTTATTGCCTTTGAAATTTGTTTTAAAATGTTTACTGTTTCTTTTTGGAAAAATTGTTTGAAATCCAGTCAGAATTTAAAAAAACAATGTTAACAGGTTTCCTTTGATTGACGTCCACCAAACAATTTGCTCGTGATTTCAAATCGTCCTCGTGCTATGGCTCAGCTGATTTGAAATTACTTGCCCAATTACTCCCTGAATTGTACTCCACCCAGTCCAGTTACTATAATTACTAATCCTAATTATACTGTTTGTTTTTTCTGTAGCAAAATAAAGTTACATTCTGTATTTTTTGAAATACAGCACAACTTGTTAAAATATCCCATGATACTACAAACAAAACAAGGATAATCGATATAACTATTGCATTGCACTTATGCTGAAATGGGATAAAACCGAAAACCTATAATTTAGCGAACTCGAGAAAAACATTTTCTGCTTCATTCATTCCTCGACCAGCAGAAAACCATGTGTATTGCAGGGTTTTTGTTGAGGTTTGCAATAGCAGGTACCAAATTGTGAATAACAGGGACCACTGAATGGCGGTGTAGCACCATTTATTGGCATGCAGTGGAAAATCAGGCATTTTAGGCGATTTCTGACAAATTTGGGTCGTTAATTTAACTGCTATGAAAGAAGCAATACGTTTATACATTTATTTGTGCTGCTTCATAAAGCCTAAATTTTCTATGATCATGAACTCGAAATGAGCTACACAATACAAAATACGGCATGCATAAATAAATAGCCAATAGGAACAAAATAAATCACGATTCAGTTTTATTTTAGGAAAATGTGCTAAAATATTTGAATAAATAACTACTAAAGTTGATGGGTTATTTGATATTTCCTGTTTTGTTGTGATATTGACTGACTTGTCAGATGTCATTTTGTGATATTTCCTATTAGTCTTTGGCTGATCAGCAAATACCCGTTTTTTGTTTTTGTTTTTTGTTTTGCTGATTGGCTGAATGACACACAGTTGTTTGAAAAATAGTCATGTCTTGTTGTCATTTAGGTGACAAATAAGCATTCAAGCTATAAATTTTATTTGTGCATGATGGTGCAATTTTTGAAAAAATAGTAACAAATGCTCTGGGTCTCAACATTACTGATTGAATAATTTATTGTTGACATTCAAGCTACTCAGTCCTGTAATTGTTTGTATAGATAGATGTTATTTAATTAGTTTGTTCATTACATATTTGGAAAACATTTTTCAAGTTTCTTTTTCCAAGCTTAACATGGAGAAAGCCAGAGGTTAGCAGATTGGCCAAAACTTGTGAACCAATACAAGCCTCAATACAGCACACAAACAGTACACTGTAGCTTCAAAAAAGTGTTTTATGGATGAAAGCTCAGCACATGATAGACAGAACATGTACACATGTTACAAAGATAAAACAATTTTTTTAACATTATTTTTGCAGAAGATCTACCTAACTTGAGACCCTGTTAATCACATTGAATTAAATGGAACAAAATTCACATCAAACTAAATGAAACAATCAAGATTGATTTTGTGTGGTCATTGAACAAACTTTTATTCTGAATTTGACTTATGAATGAAATCGAGTGCCACTGTTCGATCTTGTGCAGAAATCAAACTTTGACCTGCCTTGATTAGCTTTGCTATATGCAGGTTGTATATTTCTTTAATTTGTTAAAATTATTAATTTAAACTATTGAAATAAAATGATGAAAATGATGATGAAATGACTGGTCAGTAACATGGAAACTGTACGTTTTCCCCTGCCATCAATCAGCAGGTCACTGCAGTTGCCTGCATGCACTGTGATCTGTGGATTTTAATCCACTTTGTTGGTTTCTGTTTTTCAGGGTCCATTGATTATCTACTAAACTTATTTGGATTGAGGGCAGTCAAAAACGCAGATGCTCAGTTCGGATTAAGAGTTTGCGTCTTACTGAAAAACGCAGTGAGTGAGCCGTCAAAAACTGACTCCAAAATGAAATTTGGAATATGAAAGAAAGATCAAAAAAATTCAGATTGTCTTGACAAACTGTGAGCACTAATACACTTTTTTTTTTCATTGAGTTCAATTTTGCTCAATTTTGCTTTCAGACCAGACAAAATCAAGCTTAATGGAACAATAGCCCTTTTCACGGTTAACCTTTCTCATTTGCATTACGATAAAAATCGACATGATTGCGAGGCAATTTCGGGCAGAAACTACAAAATAGGCGTTATTTACGATAGTCGCCATGTTGGTGGCAACACTATGATGCAAATTAGCCATGTGCTCTTCGGGTGGCAAACAATGAATAAAAGAAGAAATTATTTTACGAAGATCGGTTCTTTCTAACAGTGAAGTATCCTTGTAAAAATCATATTTGAGGGCTAGATAGTTGGCAGTTTTGATTTTTTTATTAGAAGTTTGGAATGGTTGCTCGATGTCTGACTTGTTAGTTTAGTTAAAGGGACACTGTCACCTATCTTTAGCATCACTTTGAAAAGCCAAAAAATGTATTTGTTTCAATGGAAACCTTAAAATAATGGTCCAGTTTTGTTTACAAATACTCTATTAGTGCACAGAAACTAGTATTCGTTATCTTTGGCTGCGGATGGCCAGGATGGAAATGGATTGCAACTTGAAAAAATTGGCCAATTTTTTCAAGTTCCTACCAAGAGTCGTGGAAAAATCGCAGAAAAACCTATATTGGTTTGTTCTTCTTTGAAGAAATCACTTGATATTATCTTCTTGGTGTTCTAAAAGCAATTTTATGTTTGAGCAAAGGTACTTTGTCATAATATATTTAGTGTATTTTGACCAAAACACAGCAAAATCTGCATGACAATGCTCCTTTAACTATGCAGACTTTTCTAAAGTGACGAAAGTAACTTAAATTAAAGTACATTAACTACTGTAACACTGTAAAAATGCATTAGCTCCAAAAAAATATCAGCATAATAAATAACTGGTTTGAAATCACCTGAGTTTGAGTTGTTTGCCCCCTCAGAAATCACATGGTAAATTTGCATAATAATATTAAAACCAACATGGCGGCTATCGTGAATAAGGCCTATTGCCTGAAATTGCCTCGCAACAACATAGACTTTTGTTGTAATGCAAACGAGAGAGGTTAAGCGTGAAAAGGGCTATTGATTTTAAAAGCAGAATGTTTGGTGTGATACAACAGCTTTAAGGACATGCAACAAGAAAAAGGTTTCAAAAGAGTTTTCTTTGAACCCCTTCTTAAGAACACAAAGCAGTCAAGTTCTTTTGTAAGTGCTGCATCATAGCAGTCCGTAATAAACAATGTTGACTCCTCAGTGAACTTCTTCATATTGACCAATACGAACTCCACGAAAAAGTGTGATATTGTGTCCCTCCATGTTATCTGTAGAAAAAAATGAACATAACATATGAATATTAACTTAGGGTCAGATAAGAAATGAAAGGCACGATACATTCCCCCTCCCATGCCACATCCCTGATGGCATATATTTATTGTAAGGTGCTATAAATATTATGTGAGCACTCAGTCTTGTCTGAGTGTGGGTCATTAAAAGTGAATTTGGGGAAATTTATAATGTGAGCTAGGGAAGGGCCTTATTGTTTTTTTTTTTTTTTTTGTCTAATAATTTAGCACACATAAATTATTGAATCTCATGAGCTGGTACTGCAGGGTCAGGAAAACAGGAGTATATTCTGTGTATTGTATTGTGTCAAAGTTGAATTTAAATTTAAATTGCCCGTCGGGGGGTGGGGGGGGGGGGGTCTCTATTCCTCATAAGCTCGGCTTTTTGGAGATTTTCCCGCCACAGTCACTCCTCCCAAGTTATGCATAAATTTTAAATTTAATGTTAATTAACCTATTAAATATCGTTTTTTATTCTGCTTGTAATTCATTGTGTGTGGCAAAATAAAAAAATAAATAAAATTGTTTAATAGGCTTTCTAGGAGAAAAATGAAGGTATCAAAGTCTAAATATATGGGAAATTGTGTACTTTTAAAAGGTAATAACTTTGAATGAAAGTTGAAATAAAATCAGATTCAGTATTGACACAAAAGAGGTTTTGACTGATCACAGAGTTGATTTGGTAGTTGTCTTTCTTTTAAGGACAAAACTAGACACTAAACTTTGTTTTATGCAAAATTCAACTTAAGTTGCTTTCATCATAGCTAGAGATTGCGATCCATTTATTAATCCTGGTATAATTCCATATCTCTGTTAATTTTTAGCAGAATCAGCTATCAAGTGTCCAAGATATAAAGATTTTTAAAGCAATACAGGTTCCCCTGCCAAAAATCTGCCTAATATGAATTTATTCATGGATATCTTTCCTGCCTGACCTTAATGTAACCTAATAAGCATTGTTTTAGTTTTATCCTCTCACCTTCATGTCATTGATGGGAAGGCAACAATAAGACTTGAATGGCAATTGTGTTCATCTCTGTGTTCTGTATTAAAAAAGAGAATTATATTCTGAATTCATTATTCATGTAGAAGGTTAAGGTGGGAAATTATATATTACATGTACATGTATTATGCTTGAGCTAATATGGGATGGACTTGACCAAGTACCATGGGGTTCATATGCAGTTTCCAAGAGCAAAATATCTTCTTGCCCTGCTTAAATAAATTGACTTGCTATTGATTAACCTTATATTGTTATGGCCACCAACATTCTAGTGCAGTGTCATGGCATATCAAAAATAACAAAGATCAATATGTGCACTTAGAAAATTAGTTATTTGTTCAACTAGCTGGAAATCAGTGTTTTTTTATATGACATCTCACCTGAATTACTCCGACCACACTCTTACTGATAACAAGTGCATAATATGAAACATTCATGTATGTGACCTATAGTCAAAGAAATAATGCAAAATTAATTATTAGTTACCTAATGGAAGGGATAGATACGGTAACTTTTTTCTAACTTTCAAGGCTTTCGTTAGTCTGCATGTAGCCAACAATTGGCTATCAAATTGTCACTAGATTACATATATATGGCTCATGCTGTCTGGTAATTTCTCTTAATATACTGTACCATAAAATTAAGAAAAAATTAGTCCTCTTGAACAAATTATATTCATGCAGGCATTAAGGTCATAAAAGTTCTCCTCTTCAGTAGACAGATACATGAGTTGTATTCTTGCTGATATCTTAAGATATCTTCAGATGATGTTTTTTGTTGAAGTGATTCACAAATTGAAGCAGTTTATGAAAGTCACATGAAGACATTCAGTGCAGAGCAATTTTCTTTTATAAAGATAAACAAGGGCAGGATTTTTGTTAATCTTATGGTACATATTACCCAGCATATCAGAGCCACCTTTGCTAGCTGCCATCTGCTCAATAACATTAACCATAGAGCTGGCATCTGCTAACAATTTTCACATGGCCATCTGCCCATTCTTTTTTTATTAAGAAGAGCTGGCACAGTACAGTCAAACTATAAGTTCCATTTTTGCTAGCTGCCATCTGCTTATTCTTTTTGTGGAGAAAAGCTGGCACAGTCAAACTATTAGTGCCATTATATGGTATGAGACTATGTGACAATTTCTATGAATGTAGGAAAAAGCTTTCACATTGTTCCCAGACAATGTCATCATTTTCACCTAGTAATGTTTGGCATTTTGCCTCACAATGCAATCAATCAACTGTTACAATGAAAGTGACAACTGATGCCATTAAACACTTAAACTGACTCAGCCGAAAGTGAAATAGCAAAATCTGATTGATTGATGGCATAATGCTGCTTTTGAAATCACGCAAAACACTAAGTTTCTTCCTCGCGCATCTCATGTTTTGCACATTTGAACACAGTGATGTCTGGTTCCTCTGACTCTATACCCTGGGTGCCAGAGGTTTTTATTTTTTAGTGAAAACGGCGAGCCGCGACTACGAGGCGCAACGCGCCGAGAAAAAATAAAAACCTCTGGGCACTCGAGTACACAACCTCATTTCCATGCGATTTGTGGATCGGATATCCTACCAAACCGGTTTTAAACCTCGGGGACCAACGCGTGTCTGTTTGTTTACATTAAATCTGGTGACAATATTCCGCGGTCGAGACAGAAATATTAAATCAAATCCACTCCAGTGGAAAAGATACATCGATGACATTTTTCACTGTAGAGTGTTGAGAAAAAGGAGATAGAAGATTTTATTGTCCTTGCAAACAAAAATTAATCTCAGACAAAGAAGTAAACTTTCTGGATACAACCGTTTTCAATGGCGATAGATTTAACAAACAAAGAATCCTTGATATCCGCACGCAATTAATCCAGTACACCTATTTCTCTTCCTATCACCTACCAGTGGTCAGCGAAATCGTTCAGCGAGAATACCTGCAGCTCCAAAGCACGCCACCGTGCTAGAGATAAAAATTAAATAGAGATAAAAATTTTAACTCTAAAGGTCACACTCCACGATAACACGAATTAATAAGTCGTGTCTGGCCTGTCAACACCTCTTTTCAAGACATCCTTGCGCTGAATAAATTTCAACAGCGCTTCTTTCTGAACTGGCTTTAGTTCTCTGATATTTTGAAAATTTGGATACTAAAGAGTAATCCACAGCGTTTCTTAAAGATCGCAAAAAGCCGCAATCTCTATCTACGTCCGCCATTGTTGTTTGCGTGGCTTCACTTTGGGAAACCGGTTTTTCACGCGCCCGTGGCGAATTGTTTTGGTCCAGCCAATCGAAGTTGCTGTTGCATCATTAACTCCCGGTAGAGTCTGGAAACAAGTAGGAGTAACCAATCAGCGACCTAGTTCAGATTCTGAACTGGATCCTCGCATGGAAATGAGGTTGTATATTCGAGTGACCAGAGGTCCGTCTCGCGAGCTTCTTCTAACCGTTTATGCGGTTAATTTCACTCATGATATTCAGAGAACGGACCTCTGGATCCAGGGTGCTGACTCTACTGTTGCGTGGGCAATGTTGCTCACACTGTTTCCACATTCTTCATGTCAATTAATTTTGACAATAAATATCAGAGTCTGTCAGGCTTCACACTGCACTACTGACTCATGGATTGTGCCCACACCACAAGTCTACGGAATGTCTCCTCCTGGTATGCTGGTGACAGAGACTGTCGATTCCGAGTTTCTTCTGTTAGTGCACGTAGTCTGATCATTTCTCTTGCTCGAGCCCGAGTTGTGGCTGTGTCCACTACACGGAATCTCTCTTCATCTGCAAGAAAGTCCTCGTGGAATGCAAAATCAGGATCGATCCCTTGTCCACCAGAAGATTTAGCCCGTGATAACGCAACGAACAATGCGCCAGGATTTTTTGCTTCAAAGTTGTGCATTCCTGGGTGGATGACAATATACCGGAAAGGCTCTCCAGTACCAACGGTCATTCCCTGGCATTTATGGATGGTCATGCCCCATGCTAGTCTAAGAGGAATTTGAAGACGCTTGCACCGACAGGAGCATTCCATGGAACGACTTATGGGTACGATTGGCATCACTGTAGGATCTTGATCAATAAAGGGAGGTCCGGTATAGCTTGAAAACCGTACCATCACAACATCAGGAAGGGGCGTAGGATCATCACTAGGTTTAGCACCATCTAAGTAGACTATATCCACAACTGTTCCTACTGCACCATTAAACAGCCCCCATTCCGCTTTTATATTTGCCACAAGCATTACCTTGCTGTCACGGCAAAGGTGAAGAAGTGGTAACAGTCCACCTGCCTTGTTGCTGTCAGCATTCTGTGCATGACGGCCACTGTTGTTCGCTTTGATTTTGGCAACAGGATGATGTGGCAATTTATTACACTCAAGCAGCTTCACTTTATTTCGGTCCCACTCAAGGCGATGTGTGGGAAAAACGAAAAGACCATGTGCATCCATCCTACGTAAGAGGTCTTCGCCATGGCTTCTGCGTAAATTGTGCCACTGAAATTTCTGTAGCCACTTTACTTGCTCTGGAGTTGTAGAGTATGTGCGCATTGACATCAACACATCTCGTAACTGTTGCTCAGAATCTGCTTGCCGGATGATTTGTGTGAGCTCAGCAGCAGTGTCAAAACCTGTCCATACCAAACGACCATGATTAGATGGAGCACTGCGTGAGTCAGAAATATAGGTCGGTGTGTCACATACGGGAGGTAGCTGGACATCATCTCCGAGTAAGACAACTACAGGAATGCCACCCCAGGGCTCCTCTGAATTAGCTCCTTTATTCATTCCATAGCGCATGTGCTGTTCCATCCATCCCAGCATGGTACGTCCAAACATAGAACGTTCGTCTCCCACAAGGACCTTAAGATTTTTGCATTTCTCTTGAATCTTCCGAAGAACGGTTCCTGAAGGAACTGTTAACTCACTGCAGGATTTTGCTCCAGTCGGGATTTGAAGAAAGCTGTGAGCAGTGCTACCTTGCACTAGATATGCAGAGTTTCCAGTTGGCGTGATGACCTGGATGGCATCGTTATTTCCAAATACCTGTCGAACTAAGCGTTGCATGCACTTGATCATGTAGGACTTGCCTGTTCCACCTGTTCCTGAAACAACAAGTCGCAATGGTACATAATCTTGAGGGTGCTCAATGTAGTTCTGCAGGGTCATCAAAACCAGGCTTACTATGGACTTCTGCTCTGTGTTAAGTGTTGATGGGCACACATCTGGTAAAAGCAAGCTTCCATGCTCTGACCTGGTTTGTTCAACTTCTTGGATGCGATCCTCGAGCCATTTCTTGGCACTATGGTCTTCAGGGAGTTGAAGAGAGGTGCTGCTCCAGTCATATTCTTCTCCGCCATCGTCATATTGGAAATCTTCTTCCACTCCTTCGTAGCATTGATTCTGACCAGCATAAATGTCAACCCAATCTGGCTGCTGCACTGCATCTACTGGTTCATTTTCTTCATCGTCATCTTCGTAGATGTCTTGTGCATGCCCCTGTGCCTGACGTTGCGCTTTCAGGACTTGAGCCTTAACAAATGTGGGACAGTCGTCTGTCAGCAGGAATGATTCAAAGCGCTCAATCCATGAGGTCTCATCATCCTTCATTTCTTGAATTGTAAACCAGCTGGGCCAGTGGAGGAGGACCATGGTCCTGCAGTAGTCTTCCTGAAGAGGCCAGGTAGCATGAGTGGCACCACCACTTACAACGGGTACCTTCCCATTCTTTGATGCAAACTTGTACCAAGAACAAAGCTCATCATGTGGTCTGGCAAGGTATTTGTCTAATGAACTGCTGGAAGTAGCTGTGTCGCCATTACGTTCTAGGCGCCTTGAACCTTTCAGCGATAAGTATGAAAATTGTCGACTGCATCGCCAGAGTGCTAATCCGCTTAGTTCAAATGAGGCCTCGGGACCACTAACATCTCGCCGTCCAACAGTCTTCATTAGCATCCGGGCACAAATCGATCTCCCAGACACCTCGTCAGCTACATCAACAGCATTAAGCATGTCCTTGAAAAGGTCTACAGTTGCCCCTGTTGGTTCATTGCCCTTGCAAGCATATCCGCACACATAGTCAGTGACGCCAATGATTTCATCTGTACTGGGGCTGTCGGGATCAGACTTGGACAATATCAAGCTCATGTCACAGTTAGCCCTCCATGCTTGCAGGTGATATTGTGAGTGCTGTATAACACGCGGATGATCTCGTGGTAGCTCAAGGCGAGAAGCTCCATTACGGTCCTTGACAATCTCTGGAGTAGTACGAGGTTCCTTTCCGCGGTTAAATTCTGATCCAAATTCCATGCGACAAACACGTTCTTTTGGTTGCAAACCAGGTCCTGGGTGACGAGGAGTTCTCAAACAGTAATCGGAGCAGGCATGAATTCCGACACGATTTACCAATTGCAGATGATCTTCAAGCACTGCATCTTGTGTTGATGCAATATCCAAAAGCATCTTGACTAATGGATCTTCTTCATCTGGCAGAGGTTCAGCTGAACCCTCAGGTGGTGGCCAAAATTCCTTCCTTGGCTCTCCATTCTCGTCACTACCAGCTGGATGTGATGCTGTCATGTGAAAGTTTTGTTCTGCCCACTGACTTAGCCGAGAAGTATATTCCTCTGTATCACTCCCTTCTTCTGTAGCTTCATGGAGAAGCTGGTGGGGTTCTCTGTCATGTCTCCAGCTCAGCTGATGCCAATGAATTTGTCCACGGGATTTGGCAAATTCATATCGGTACCAGTAGTCAGTAACACCAAACACGGGCTCAGGGGTGGAAATAACGGCCGGTCAACGGACAATGTCCGGCCTGATTGGGGCTTTGACCGGTCAAACGTTCGTCTTGCCGGTCATGTTGATCGGTCACATCCATAGTGATCCTTTCAAAACTTTAGAAATACAATAAAATAGCTGTTGTTTACTACATGTATGCACTATGACTTTAATAAATATCGCAAAGTTATCCTAGAGTTATCTTAAAGTTACCCGTAAAGCTACCGTAAAATTATCGCAAAGCGGCTACCGTAACGTTAGATTAACCGTAATTTCCCCTCGAAACTACCGGTACCAGCAAAGGTACCGTAATGTTATTGTAAAGTTCCCATAAAACTACCCTATAGTTATGAAAGCTACTGTAAAGTTATCGTAAACTGTTACGGTTACTGTAACGTTATCGTAAAGTTCCCGTAAAACTACTGTATAGTTACGAAAGCTACCGTAAAATTGTCGCAAAGCGCCTACCGTAACGTTAGATTTACCGTAACGTCCCCATGAAACTACCGTAAAGTTATAGCAAAGGTACCGTAACGTTATCGTAAAGTTCCCGTAAAACTACCGTATAGTTACGAAAGCTACCGTAAAATTATCGCAAAGCGGCTACCGTAACGTTAGATTAACCGTAATTTCCCCGCGAAACTACCGTAAAGTTATAGCAAAGGTACCGTAATGTTATTGTAAAGTTCCCCTAAAATTACCGTATAGTTCTGAAAGCTACTGTAAAGTTATCGTAAACGGTTACGGTTACTGAAACGTTATCGTAAAGTTCCCGTAAAACTACCCTATACTGGTAGTTATGAAAGCTACTGTAAAGTTATCGTAAACGGTTAATACGGTTACTGTAACGTTATCGTAAACGGTTATTTTAATACGGTTACTGTAACGTTATAGTTATGAAAAGCTACCGTATAGTTATCGCAAAGCTACTAAGCCGTTATCGTAAAGTTTCCGTAACGTTATATCATAAAGTTGCCGTAAACTACTGTAAAGTCATCGCAAAGGACGCAAAGCCATCGTAACGTTATCGTAAAGTGCTGGTAAAACTACCGTGCTACGGTAAACCGGTAAACGGCTATAGCAAAGCTACCACAAACGTTTACCACTGAGTTAGCCATTGGTTGGGGGGGGGGGGGGGGGGGTCGTATTGTGTACTTGAGGAAAATTAAATTCGTTGTACTTGACCGGCCAGAAATGAAGTATGACCGAGCTAAAATTTATTTGGCCGGTCATCTTGACCGGTGGACGTCTCAAAATTATTTCCAGCCCTGGGGCTTCACCACCTTGTCATGGTATGCCTGAGTGCGCATATCAAAGTAACTTACCACAACGTGAGTGTTCTCTTGAACTGCCTTGAACCGTGCATTGCTGTCTTCTTGCAGATCAACTGTTTTACCAGTGGTCTGTACAATGTACTGCTCCAGAAGTCTTCTAAGGGGAGAGAAGTAGAATTCTGCACAGCTTCCAGTCATGAAAAATGATGGCAGTCCAAGCTTTTCGTTGACCATAAACTGTATCAAAGCTCGAAGCTCTCTGCGCCTTTGTTCCCAATACTGTGAGGTGCCACGGAGACTTGCACCAAAGTACAGTAGCCTGTTCACAATGGTAGTGTCACCCCTGGCAAAACGTTCTTGCAGGTCGGCCACAGTGATGTGTGGGTCTCCAAGTTGTTGATCAACAAAGTATCTGCTCTGTTCTAGCGCACGTTTCCTCATGATCATGTTGTGCACGACAAATTTCCATACTTTGTGCTTGGCAAACCGCCCATCTTGGTACCACAGCAAATGTTCTGCCCACTCGTGAAGACATGTACACGTTCTTGGACGGTTTATATGAAAATCACCCTGTCCAGTTGGGAACAAGCAAGGAAAAGCCATAGTGAAGAAGTATGGTGTTGTGAACTCTGATGCTGGAGTGGAGTTTGTCGTGGGCCATGGGATTACAGGGCGTTCTGCTGGTCGGGTTGCACTGTTATCATTAGGTGGTCCAGGATCAGTTGCTAGCTGGTTAACTGTAGACCGTATCTGTTCTTCCACATTTACTCCTGGCTCCGGGAGAAGAATTGCTGAGACAGTGGAGTCATCTTCAGTGTCTACATCTCCAGGGTCTACTTGGTGTGGGGCTGGCCCTCTGTCATCCATATGTTGAGCACTAGAAAACTCCACCGTTCTCAGATTTGGCAATTCTCCATCACAAGGTAAGGCATTGATGCGAGAATCATCAATAACAATGTCAGCGTAGCTGATGTTGTTTGCCTGCAACCAACGGAGTGCTTCTTCTACACGTCGCCGTCTGACTCTAAAGTCTTTATGCGTGTCGTTTTTTCCTTGTCAGCGCACTCGAATGATGTCTATGTCCGATGGTAATCGTGGAAGAATTGTTGCTGGTTCCTGAACAGCCTGAGGGAATGCGATGCAGTGACCCTTTGCAGCAATCCCACCATGCTTCAACAAATGGACGTGTATTGTTGGAGCAATTCTGGCTATAAGCATCTGCTCTGCATCAGTCAAATTACTGAGGTCATCCGGAACACATCCTGGATCCATATTGTTGTCAGCAGACCAAAATCTTTGTGGATTTTTATCTTTTTTACAACGATTGCACAAATCTTCAGTTCTAGTTGCTTTATTTGTTAAACGCCTTTCTTTGCACACTTCACAGAAGCTAAATCTGTAGCATAACTGGTCAAGTTCAAAAGCACGAATGGCACAATAAGCACGATTTTCTTGCTCGGTCGATCCTGCGGGTGGAGGTGGAGGCAGATCCTGGATAACTTCTCTCAACCTTTTTTCCTCTTTTGCAATTCTTCGTAAATTTCGCCTCTCTCTTGTCCTGCGTTCATCTGGAGTTTCTTCTTCGCCGGATTTTGCATGCTCATATGTTATGCCTACTGCTCGCGCCCTGTCTAGAAGAGATAGTGGCTCAGTTATACTTACTCCTCCATCTTCTGTGCCAATATGTGCAACATTTTCCTCACCAAGCTGCTGCTCTGCATGTGTCACAGATGTCGGTGATGATATGGTAAATTCTCCATGGCAATGCTGTTGCAACACATCACCAACACCATTTTCAATTTCTCTTTCCCGCTCTTGATTAATTGCTTCCCCTAATGAAGAAAATACACATTTTGAATACTGTAATGTCCATAAATACCTTGCTTACTAATAATTGTGTCTTGCACATTAAGGCCATATATACTCCTTCTCTGTGTGGCAGCGTAAACCAAACAGGTTATTCAAATGGTAAGCTTTGGAAACCAAAAGCTGTTTGGCTGAAATGTCACATACAATTCTACTGGGATGGTTTTTCACTCAGTTCACCACTGCTTGGAGACATGAAATCATGGACAATTTTGTTGTAATTAAAATTGTTGTTATTAATTTTTCTAAATCTTTAAATTGATGGGCCCAATTAAGAATCTGTAATAGAGAAAGGGTACTGTTTTTAATTCAAGGATAATGAATTTCATAATTTATGCTGATAGACACATGCATGCATTTTTTAATCAGTTGGTCTTAGAAATACTGTATATCTTGCTCTTGTCAAATTAATTTGTATGATACCTAATTGTAAATCAAGTGTAATATCTCAATTTCTTGTTTACATGGCCTTCAGAAAATTAATCATGTGTCACTATAGAATCTGGTGCACAGAAAATCAATTTGCTGATGTAATATTCTCTAAATGTTTAATGGCTAATTATTGAAGAAATGCAGAATGTTAATGACATACATTTTGGGATAAGTGCTGCATGAACTCAGCACATCTTCATTATGTTTATGTTGTAGTTTAAAATGAATCTATTATATTATAATAGGTCAAAATGATTTCAAACTAGTTTGATTTGATTTTCTTTAGTTCCAGATTCATTACCATAATCCTAAGACAAAGAAAAGCACAAATCAAACTAGTTTAAAATCATTTTGACCTAAGATCATTTTAAACTACAACATTTACACATGTACATTGTAAGCCATGCAGTTTTGCTGTTTACACAACAGATAAAATAATATCATTTAAAACCACTCCACTTAACATCACTTTCAAAACTAACCAAGAGGGGCATTGCATGACTCTGAATACCGCAACACCACAAAAAATGAAACAAGAAGTGCATCTCATTTGAGAAAATACTGACATTGTGATATAACAGGCTAATTTCAATATATCCGGCGGCCAATTCTAACTTCACTCTGAGGTTAAGGAGAATAAAACAAAAGAAATTGATTTTTCATTCCTGAACTGCAATTGTGATTTATTTTGTTTTATTCCCCTAAGCCTCAGACCCAAGTATTGACGTTTTTTTTTTTTTCATTGTCAAATGTCATGAGCTTCCGTGTTCTGACCGCCCATTGCCAGATTAGCTTGCTAAAGGCAATTATGTAAATTAAAGTTAAAGTTAAAGTATGAATTTTAATGTATAAAAAATATATGGTCTATTATTTTAGTCCAAGGATAGGATTGTTCTGAGTGATTTCCTAACTGTGTTGAATGCCTATAATACTGATTGTACGTAACACATGTAGCATGTAGCATGTTTCTCTGGCATTTCTACAAAACATTGACAAAAGCACACAAAAGCATGCCAGTCAACAGTCTAATTTTTTTTGCAAAATGATGCAAGGTTCACAGAAAATGTGAGTAATGAGTAAAATGTGACCGCACATATTATCTGCTAAACCATTGAATAAAGGATTTATTATTCAACTGAAATTCTTATATTTATAATAGCTTGTCTCTTGAAACTGGGATGCTAAGGTGTAATATAGCAGTCTACTGTGTAATAGGCTCGGATATTTTGCGTGTTCTCTTTCCCTTACAAGGTAAAATGACATCACAGTGGAATAATAAATATGGTAATTAGGGAGGTAAAATTTTATTATCTTAACATAGATATGCAGAAAATGTGTATAAAATAATTGTGTGTTTATATTGAAAATCCATTTCAAGTCTGCAGACTCATTTTAAATAAAAGAACTCCAAGTACAAAACATCAGAGCAGAGCTTGCAAAATGTCCCCTTTTCAGCAGTTGACTATTCCTTACGCACTGGTCAGCAGAATTGGCAAGTGAGTGGGTGAGCGAGTGAATTGGCCGTCGTGTTCAATAACTACAGTCAAACCCCTATTAGGCGGCCACCTATTAAGCGGCCACCCCCTGTTAAGCGGCCAGTTATCAAAGTCCCAAATTTATTGTCAGTATAATATTGTAAATGAAACCCCTATTAAGCAACCACCCCTATTAAGTGACCGCGGCCACCTTTTGGCGGTCCTGATGAAGGTTTTCGTATTGTTTTTACCCCTATTAAGGGGCCACCAAAAATTAATACACGTAGCTGGCATCGTTTTGAATAACCTGATGACAGATGAGACTCCGAAACAGAAGGTGACGAATCTTGGCGTGATTTTTGTTGTCAAGTAATGTACCATATTGACTATTTGTATCACAACTTATGTAATCAGCATATAAATAAAGTTTAGAGCGTGTCAAATTTGAATGTTGATAACTGTCCATTAGACTGAAGTGAGTTGAAATCCTTCCTTTTCAAGCTTTGATTCCAACCATTCAATGGAAAATTTGTCTCCCGTGAAGTGGTATTGACATGGAACTTCCAAGCCATAGCCGCCACCTCTGTTGATACGTTTGCCCTTTTAGCTTAACATTCGCTGTGCCATTATTAGTTGCTCTCACGCAAGCGGAAAATAAATTGGATCACTTTAACCTTTGAGTTGAAACTGCGAGTTGTGGTTTTGTGTTGGACTGTTTTGTTTTTCTTTTTAGCACGCGAACCTCAAAATTATGAACTTGGATTTACAGTCCGAACACAGGCTGTATAATGTTCAACAGCCTCCAATGGCGTTGTATTCAAATAAAGTGACATTTATACCACGCATTATGCTAATTTCTTACAAACCCCTATTAAGCGGCCAACCGCTATTAAGCGGCCAATTGCCAGTTCCCCGAGGGTGGCCGCTTAATAGGGGTTCAACTGTAGTTCATAACGCTGCACATATTCACAGGTTGAAAAGTGAAACGGTAGATAACAGACTCTGTCTCGGCCACCAAGATGCAAATTAAATAAACTGTGGTGTAACAACATGAAAAGCGCGGTTGATAAATGAAACTGAAAAGATTCTCTGCGTCAGGAGTTTCAATTATCATATAAAATCTTCAAAGTTTTGCATCCGTTCCTACTTCAATTTGTTTACATGTTAGCTATCCTTGCTAGCAAAGAATGAATTACCGTATTTTCTAGATTAAACGCCGGGCCCCGAATAAACGCCGGGTACAATAGAGGAAGTTGTAAGAAAGCCCCTCAAACGTTTTTTTGTGGTATAATAAACTTAAGATTTAAGGGAAAGGTACATGGCTGCCAAGAAAAACGAATAATAACCCTTTCTTAAAAAATGTCGGGCAAGAAAAAAACTGCTGATTCGAAGAAATGCCGGGTCCACTAAACCAAGTTTGAAATAAATGCCGGAGGCGTTTAATTGAGAAAATACGGTAAATGGAAATGCCTTTTGTATATGTAATCGCATGGGCCCGAGTAAAATTAAATTAATTTTACAAGGGGACATGCGATTACTTGTTTATAATGTAGAGGGCAAAATTATAGGGAAACCTTTCAGACTTTTTAAGAGCCACTCAGACTTGAAACCATCCGAAGTGTACTCTCTCGCAAACTGGCAAGAAAAACTTCTCAACTCACTGTGGTCGTGGTTAAATAAATTTCTATTCGGTCAAAGATACATTTGGTTGTATGTTACATCTAGAGAACATAGTCTGTTTTTTATCGATTATTAATCCTTAATTTTACAAGGGGACATGCGATTACTTGTTTATAATGTAGAGGGCAAAATTATAGGGAAACCTTTCAGACTTTTTAAGAGCCACTCAGACTTGAAACCATCCGAAGTGTACTCTCTCGCAAACTGGCAAGAAAAACTTTTCAACTCACTGTGGTCGTGGTTAAATAAATTTCTATTCAGTCAAAGATACATTTGGTTGTATGTTACATCTAGAGAACATAGCCTGATTTTTATCGATAAAAGACACTTTACGACAAAAACAAAGCAAGTTTGTTTTATTTAAGCGTACCTGTGTTTTGAAGTTTTTTCCGCTTTGATAACAACAACAAATGGTGAGAGTTCAAACTTGCTTGCACGTTTGGCGATTTAATTGCTTTCTTTCACTTCTTTTAGCCTTATTCTTTCTCCTGTTAAACGTATATTTTCCCTTTCAGCAAAATCTGTCAAAGTTCTTCTCTTTAGGCCCGCAGAAATCCACATTTTTTCATTGAAGTGATGGAACTTTAAAACCATTTGTCGCTATGAATGAATTTCTTCGAGGTCTTCAATGTCGCAAACTGGCTGCAGGCGCCTAGTTAATCGAGATTTGACACATATAATCTCTTCCTCTTTGGCATAAAATGCTGTAATTCACCTGTAGAATTCCTTTCTTAGGTATCTTCCTATTTCATTCCTTTTTTATAACAAAATCTCCAGCGAAACATGCGAGCGCTCCGTTTGTAAATTTTCTTCAAAATCCTGCCAAGCCAACTGAATTCAACGAGAACGACGCGCTGAACCAATCAGGAGTGAGAAATTTTGATGCTCGACCAATCAGGAGCGAGTAATTTTCCCCTCAATTAAGAAAAAATGCCCTCTTCGTCAGCCAATCAGCATTCAGTAATTTTGCCCTCTATATTATAAATGGAATTATCATATGTTTCACTGATGTACTCGAGGAGTGTTACCCTGAAGAAGAATTTTTGTTTTGCCAGTTGTTTTGGCACATAAATGTGCTGCAAAGTAATCCCAGTCAGGCAGCAGGCTAGTTTGACAAACTTCACCGTTAAAACAAAATTTGCACCGATTTATATATCTAATAATGAGACTTTTACCCAAATGGTATGAGTAACAAGACAGGATTTTTGTCATTACATAGAATTGCGGTCAATTCGCCCACAAGCAAACTCGCCCACAACAAACTCGCCCACACAGAAGATGATTCGCCCACACGATAACAGTTAACTCGCCCACACAAAAAATCGGGGGTGGAAGCGGAATAATTGGATCTCACTTATTCATTATTCCTTTAATTTTTTTCGAGGTTATTCATTATTCATTTCTAAATTTTTCTCGTTATTCATTATTCCGTATTCGAGTTTTTTAGGCAGCTTCTAACTTGCAATTTTTGTGAAATAGAAGATTTTCACTTCAATTAAAATATAATTTAAAACCGTCAGCGTCATATTCAATCCAATTGTCGTATTTATTTATTTAATTCCAGACTAGGGTTTATTTAGAACTCAGCCTTATAGACGTGGCATTTATTCTTATATACTGTACACTGAACTAAAATGTACACTAAGCATCGACACAATGATACCGACTTCTCGACTTCGTCTCTTATTAAAAACTTAGATACAAAAACGTTACTGCGAATGCTGTACTGAGTGGTTTGTTGAACTGTTCGGTATACACTCCGTCGTTCCTTCAAAACTAGACCTGATATACCCGGTGTTTATTTCAACCCGGCATTTATTCTTGATTTATTCCTGGCACGGGAACGAGAATATGCGGTAACGTTCATTTGGGTTTGGTCAGTTTTTCATAATGACTCAAATGTCGACAAAAAAAAACTTGCTTAGCAGATAAATCAAAGCTAATAGTATTTATTTCTCAATAAATTCAAGCACTTTTTCTTGCACTAAGGGTGGTCGCTTAAGAGAGAGTTGACTGTATATTAGCCTGCATAACTGAACAGGCGTTATTGGGTGCGCTCAAGCGGGTTTTGGGGCAAGAGCCATAACGCGAGTGCGTGTCTCGCGCTTCGCGCTCGTGTCTCGCGCTCGCGACCTAAAACCCACTCGAGCGCCCCAATAACGCCTGTTATGCAGGCTAACTGTATATTCGTTTATTTGACACATACCTTTTTCCATATAGTCATATTTACCTTGCACAAATTATTGGTAGATAACTAAGCGCCACATTGTTTGATATTCGTATTTACAATGGTACATGCCGTTATGAAGAGTTTGGATAAAGTCTGCTCACTGCTTCGAGGGCAGCAAAATTAATAGTGCCAGAGATCTCGAAGAAAAAACCTGTGATATTAAGTTATCTCTGGACCTAATTTTGTAATAAGCATCTATTTTACTGCAAATCAACAGACACGTCACAATATTTTTTTTCTTTTCTCCAAAACAAGTATGCGTCGAACAAAGCTATCTCTCTTCCTTCTCATCCCTAAAACCCACAAATTATGTCTTAATAAGTTATTAACTTTGTCTAAAGTTATTTGAATAGAATTAAATACTGCCATTCCTATTCACAAGCTTTACGCCAGGGAACAATTTTACAGCATAAAGTTCCAAGGAGACGTCGGGGCTGGAAATGTAACACTATGGTGGGTGTGTTAACCAATTACCATCGAGTCCAAAGCAATTGTTTTTTGCATTGTATAAATTGTAACCAGGGCCGTAGCTAGGTTTTTAGTAACGGGGGGGGGGGGGGGGGGGGCATTATCGCGAGTGCCGAAGGCAGGAGCCCTGTAGAGGGGTCTGGGGGTATTCTCCCCCAGAAAATTTTCAAATTTGGAGGCGCTGAAACGCTATTTTTAGCACTTGTCATCGAATATGTATCCGAAAAATCGACCTCGAATAAGTGTGAAAAGGCAGGTGTTTTCGGTTCTTATAAGTGCCTATTTCTGATGTCCTGTTAATTTGAAACACACCGTATATTCAAGCACCAGTACACTAAACATTTCACAATACTACATGATGTTTGGCTAATTCACCTATAAAAGATGTCTCCAGTTTTATTTTCGTTCATAAATATCCTTTGGCGTTGGCATGTAGTTGGTTCCACGATGAATAAGCATCATTGAGAGGCCGCTAAGGCGTTCTTCGGTCATTGAAGATGTCCATAGCTTCAGACGACGCAGAACAGAGAAGGATCTTTCACAAGAAACACTACAAGTTCCACTACTAGTTCCAGGCTGCGCCATGACAGGCACTCTAAATTAGAGCGAACCTTGGAAATACTGCATATACACGCCAATTTAAATGGGGGGTTTTGCTTCATTTTGCTTGCTATTTGCGCACACCGTGAATAAACCAATTTCTCGGCCATGAAAATAGCAAAC
This sequence comes from Cladopsammia gracilis, assembly GCA_022457155.1. Classification (NCBI taxonomy): domain Eukaryota; kingdom Metazoa; phylum Cnidaria; class Anthozoa; order Scleractinia; family Dendrophylliidae; genus Cladopsammia; species Cladopsammia gracilis. Next base: position 133,875 of record JAJGOT010000955.1, read on the forward strand.
AATTGCAAGTCACTACAATCAAAATAACTGAGTCTAAAGAAAACAACTTCATCCATGCACAGACTTCATTTGTCTGGCTCAAAAGATCCAGGAGGGGCAGCTGTATAACTTCACGGTGCTAAAAACGTAACTCCCTCTGGACTCTGAACTCCTTCGAATTGATTTTGTGTAAGACAAATTTTCTCGATGTGGGCGAGTTAACTAATATCGTGTGGGCGAGTAGTCTTCTGTGTGGGCGAGTTTGTTGTGGGCGAGTTTGCTTGTGGGCGAATTCACCGGTTTCCATTACATATGACAGATCAGCTGTAAAAAGGTTCAGAGATTAGCTGTGCAGCAGCACACTGCATCAATCAATAATTTATTTGCCTTGTCAAAATGTAAATGTTAATTTGTAGTTTAATTTATCCTTGGTTCAAATTTTATTTTCCTTTGTTTAAAACTCATTATCATACATTACCATAGCCAAAATAGGAAAATAAAATTTGAACCAAGGACAAATTTGAACTACAAATTAACATACATTTTGACAAGGCAAATAACAGACCTCCACATATCACCGGGCTTATGGAAGAGGCAACCTTGAATGTCAAAATATTAACAAAAGAGTGCTGTGTGACAGACGCACTTAAATAAATAGGACAGAGTCAATCTGCAAAATAACATTGAATTTACCGTACCTTGTTGGCGTTCTCTATGTGCTTCTGGCTGCTCCTCCATACTGTTCCTCTCTATTTCGTGTTGCCGTTCTTGGTCTCGTTCACGCTGTTCTTCAGTACTTCTCATTCCTCGAAGCCGCTCTAGCGCTGCTTGACGCTGTTGTTCCGTTCTGTGTCTCCTCCTATCCCTTTGTCGTTCTCGGTCTCTTTCAAGCTCTGCTTGACGCTGTTGTTCCGTTCTGTTTCTCCTCCGTTCTCGGCCTCTTTCAAGCTCTGCTTGACGCTGTTGTTCCGTTCTGTTTCTCCTCCGTTCTCGGTCTCTTTCAAGCTCTGCTTGACGCTGTTGTTCCGTTCTGTTTCTCCTCCGTTCTCGGTCTTTTTCAAGCTCTGCTTGACGCTGTTGTTCCGTTCTGTTTCTCCTCCCTTCTCGGTCTCTTTCAAGCTCTGCTTGACGCTGTTGTTCCGTTCTGTTTCTCCTCCGTTCTCGGTCTCTTTCAAGCTCTGCTTGACGCTGTTGTTCCGTTCTGTTTCTCCTCCGTTCAAGCTCTGCTTGACGCTGTTGTTCCGTTCTGTTTCTCCTCCGTTCCCTTTGTCGTTCTCGTTCTCTTTCTCTATTCCTTCGTCTCTGCTCTTCTGTCATCCTTCTCCCAACCATCATATAATAACCTAAGTATTCAAAATTGAATCCTTTTTAAGCTTAAATGCACGCCAAAATTGCACAATATAGAATTTAGCTTTTAAACTAAGGTGAAAAGGTCGGAAGCACAAGAATTTAAATCAGGTATAAAAAACACTTAGCTCTATATTCCTCCAAAAACGCTTGATTTGCAGAGTCACACAGCCTCAAATGCGGTCTTGACCACTGTTCGAGAAATTGTGAAACCTGTCTTAAGTAGCAAACCGCGAAAATGCAGGGAAATAACGACTTTTAAACGGTTTTCTCAGTTTTCTCCGCTAAACACAGCTCCAACTAACGTGTTTACCGAGCTGACGTGACATTCGCCATGTAGCTGCGCGAAGGCGCGAAAATCAAAGCCTCGCTTTCGTTTCAAAATGCCCAACACGGGGGGCGGCGGGCGGACGGACACGCGCCCGCGAAACATTCCGCTGGTCATGACCATGAAAAATGACGGCATGGGTTCTATGAGTATGGCGCTCCGCGCGGGCCTTCGGCCCGCAGAGCTCCGC
>JAJGOT010000958.1:0-90000 GCA_022457155.1 Cladopsammia gracilis
ACAATACACTGGTCCTTGTATGTTGGTTTAATGTCACACTGACAAAAATAAACTATAACACACATGACTTCAGTGAGATAACTTGTCTACAATACACTGGTCCTTGTATGTTGGTTTAATGTCACACTGACAAAAATAAACTATAACACACATGACTTCAGTGAGATAACTTGTCTACAATACACTGGTCCTTGTAATGTTGGTATAAAGTCACACTGACAAAAATAAACTATAACACACATGACTTCAGTGAGATAACTTGTCTACAATACACTGGTCCTTGTAATGTGGTTTAATGTCACACTGACAAAAATAAACATAACACACATGACTTCAGTGAGATAACTTGTCTACAATACACTGGTCCTTGTAATGTTGGTTTAATGTCACACTGACAAAAATAAACTATAACACATGACTTCAGTGAGATAACTTGTCTACAATACACTGGTCCTTGTAATGTTGGTTTCAGTCACACTGACAAAAATAAACTATAACACACATGACTTCAGTGAGATAACTTGTCTACAATACACTGGTCCTTGTAATGTGGTTTAATGTCACACTGACAAAAATAAACTATAACACATGACTTCAGTGAGATAACTTGTCTACAATACACTGGTCCTTGTAATGTTGGTATAAAGTCACTGACAAAAATAAACTATAACACACATGACTTCAGTGAGATAACTTGTCTACAATACACTGGTCCTTGTAATGTTGGTTTAAGTCACACTGACAAAAATAAACTGTAACACACATGACTTCAGTGAGATAACTTGTCTACAATACACTGGTCCTTGTAATGTGGTTTAATGTCACACTGACAAAAATAAACTATAACACATGACTTCAGTGAGATAACTTGTCTACAATACACTGGTCCTTGTAATGTTGGTAAAAAGTCACTGACAAAAATAAACTATAACACACATGACTTCAGTGAGATAACTTGTCTACAATACACTGGTCCTTGTAATGTTGGTTTAAGTCACACTGACAAAAATAAACTGTAACACACATGACTTCAGTGAGATAACTTGTCTACAATACACTGGTCCTTGTAATGTTGGTTTAAGTCAAACTGACAAAAATAAACTATAACACACATGACTTCAGTGAGATAACTTGTCTACAATACACTGGTCCTTGTAATGTTGGTACAAAGTCATACTGACAAAAATAAACGATAACACACATTACTTCAGTGAGATAACTTGTCTACAATACGCTGGTCCTTGTAATGTTGGTTTCAGTCACACTGACAAAAATAAACTATAACACACATGACTTCAGTGAGATAACTTGTCTACAATACACTGGTCCTTGTAATGCTGGTTGCAGTCACACTGACAAAAATAAACTATAAGACTTCAGTGAGATAACTTGTCTACAATACACTGGTCCTTGTAATGTTGGTTAAAGTCACACTGACAAAAATAAACTATAACACACATGACTTCAGTGAGATAACTTGTCTACAATACACTGGTCCTTGTAATGTTGGTACAAAGTCATACTGACAAAAATAAACGATAACACACATGACTTCAGTGAGATAACTTGTCTACAATACGCTGGTCCTTGTAATGTTGGTTTCAGTCACACTGACAAAAATAAACTATAACACACATGACTTCAGTGAGATAACTTGTCTACAATACACTGGTCCTTGTAATGCTGGTTGCAGTCACACTGACAAAAATAAACTATAACACACATGACTTCAGTGAGATAACTTGTCTACAATACACTGGTCCTTGTAATGTGGTTTAATGTCACACTGACAAAAATAAACTATAACATACATGACTTCAGTGAGATAACTTGTCTACAATACACTGGTCCTTGTAATGTTGGTTTAAGTCACACTGACAAAAATAAACTGTAACACACATGACTTCAGTGAGATAACTTGTCTACAATACACTGGTCCTTGTAATGTTGGTTTAAGTCAAACTGACAAAAACAAACTATAACACACATGACTTCAGTGAGATAACTTGTCTACAATACACTGGTCCTTGTAAGGTTGGTACAAAGTCATACTGACAAAAATAAACGATAACACACATGACTTCAGTGAGATAACTTGTCTACAATACGCTGGTCCTTGTAATGTTGGTTTCAGTCACACTGACAAAAATAAACTATAACACACATGACTTCAGTGAGATAACTTGTCTACAATACACTGGTCCTTGTAATGCTGGTTGCAGTCACACTGACAAAAATAAACTATAACACACATGACTTCAGTGAGATAACTTGTCTACAATACACTGGTCCTTGTAATGTTGGTTAAAGTCACACTGACAAAAATAAACTATAACACACATGACTTCAGTGAGATAACTTGTCTACAATACACTGGTCCTTGTAATGTTGGTACAAAGTCATACTGACAAAAATAAACGATAACACACATGACTTCAGTGAGATAACTTGTCTACAATACGCTGGTCCTTGTAATGTTGGTTTCAGTCACACTGACAAAAATAAACTATAACACACATGACTTCAGTGAGATAACTTGTCTACAATACACTGGTCCTTGTAATGCTGGTTGCAGTCACACTGACAAAAATAAACTATAACACACATGACTTCAGTGAGATAACTTGTCTACAATACACTGGTCCTTGTAATGTTGGTTTAAGTCCAATGACAAAAATAAACTATAACACACATGACTTCAGTGAGATAACTTGTCTACAATACACTGGTCCTTGTAATGTCGGTTTACTGTGCCTTTCAATAACATGCGGAATCTGAAATTCAAATCTCCACCAACGGCTGCATTATTCCCTGCCGTCAATCATAATTAATACAAAGGCCAACGGAGCATGTAAAAAAGAAACAAATAAAATGGATCAAAATCTACCAATCATAATGCACAGACGTGACCTTTAGAACTCATTGGTAGGATATTTTCCCTGAGAGGTAAGCTAAGATGATTGATGGTAGTGAGATTACTTGTCTACCCTGGTCCTTGTAATGTGGTTTAATGTCACACTGACAAAGATAAACTGTAACACACATGACTTCAGTGAGATAACTTGTCTACAATACACTGGTCCTTGTATGTTGGTTTAATGTCACACTGACAAAAATAAACTATAACACACATGCCTTCAGTGAGATAACTTGTCCACAATACACTGGTCCTTGTAATGTGGTTTAATGTCACACTGACAAAAATAAACTACAACACACATGACTTCAGTGAGATAACTTGTCTACAATACACTTGTCCTTGTAATGATGGTTTCTGTCACACTGACAAAAATAAACTATAACACACATGACTTCAGTGAGATAACTTGTCTACAATACACTGGTCCTTGTAATGTGGTTTAATGTCACACTGACCAAAATAAACTATAACACACATGACTTCAGTGAGATAACTTGTCTACAATACACTGGTCCTTGAAATGTTGGTTTCAGTCAAACTGACAAAAATAAACTATAACACACATGACTTCAGTGAGATAACTTGTCTACAATACACTGGTCCTTGTAATGTTGGTATAGAGCCACACTGACAAAAATAAACTATAACACACATGACTTCAGTGAGATAACTTGTCTACAATACACTGGTCCTTGTAATGTTGGTTTCAGTCACACTGACAAAAATAAACTATAATACACATGACTTCAGTGAGATAACTTGTCTACAATACACTGGTCCTTGTAATGTCGGTTTACTGCGCCTTTCAATAACATGCGGAATCTGAAATTCAAATCTCCACCAACGGCTGCGTTATTCCCTGCCGTCAATCATAATTAATACAAAAGCCAACGGACCATGTAAAAAAGAAACAAATAAAATGGATCAAAATCTACCAATCATAATGCAAGGACGTGACCTTTTGAACTCATTGGTAGGATATTTTCCCTGAGAGGTAAGCTAAGATGATTGACGGTAGTGAGATTACTTGTCTACCCTGGTCCTTGTAATGTGGTTTAATGTCACACTGACAAAGATAAACTGTAACACACATGACTTCAGTGAGATAACTTGTCTACAATACGCTGGTCCTTGTAATGTTGGTTTCAGTCACACTGACAAAAATAAACTATAACACACATGACTTCAGTGAGATAACTTGTCTACAATACACTGGTCCTTGTAATGTTGGTTTCAGTCACACTGACAAAAATAAACTACAACACACATGACTTCAGTGAGATAACTTGTCTACAATACACTGGTCCTTGTAATGTTGGTTTCAGTCACACTGACAAAAATAAAATGTATAACACATGACTTCAGTGAGATAACTTGTCTACAATACACTGGTCCTTGTAATGTTGGTTTAATGTCACACTGACAAAAATAAACTATAACACACAGACTTCAGTGAGATAACTTGTCTACAATACACTGAGCCGTGGTTTAAATTAAGTCACACTGACATTAAGTAATAATCTGGATAAGAAGGAAAGTGCTGAAAGGCAATGCACAATGGAATGTCAACTTTTTCATTGTTACAACTAGTGATCCCATTGGTCTAGACTCAAAAACCGCTAAAAAGTTAAGCTTCAAAGTGCATTTTGATCATTGCCTTTTTATTAATTCTTCGAGTTCTGATTGTTAAAAACCAAAAAAACGAGTGATCCGTATGGATATAGTTCACAGTTGTTTCTCAGAAAGTAGTGCTATTTTGTCTTTGCTGTTACTGTTGTTGAGTTGAGAAATTGGGAGTAAACTGCAGTGGACATCACAGTGGATTTTTGTTTATTACATGTAATAAACAGAAACAATCTCAAAATTATCTTTTCTGTTCGCCAGATGGCACATATTCTGGCAATTTCATTGGGGGATTGTCAGTTGAATTTTTCGAAAAACACATGAAAACAAAAATTCTTTGCCTTCAATTGCAGCAAGGTCGACAAAGAAATTTTCTTTTAGCTCATTTAGCGCACATCGGAATGTCTCATCATATCTTCTATCCACAGTTACATACTACAGTATTACAGTAATCAGCCAACAATTCCCTGCTTTGTTGCCATATAAATTTTACCAAAGCAGTCCTCGAAGAAAAGGTAATAGTCATGTTTGCTTTCCAACAAGGCTGAGAAATAAATGTTCTGTCGTGACAGTTTGAAAGTTATTTACCGCGTATAAAGTGCGTATCACTTCGTTTCTACCGAACAAAATCTGCATATAAACATGCACTTACCAGCTCTTTTATTTGGTTTCGTGCACCAGCTGTAAGTTAAATGAATTCCCGCTCACTCATATAGAAATGTTAACACTCGTGGAAACATTTCGGTGCATAACACCGTGACTATTGCCGCACGTACAATAGTTATTTCCTCGGCTTAACTGCTAAATGCCCTACCTACATCGACTATAATATTTTACGTACACGGAAATAAATTAACCGAAAAGCGTGTTCCAGTAATAATACTGTATTTCTCGTTCTAAAAAAGTATTCTATAGTTCTCGTTCTTAAAAGATACACCTCGAAAAAATAACAAAAGTTTATGTGGATGAATAAATTAATTTTTTTTTACACACCGCATAATCCGCGTACCTCAACGCCAGCTAGCTTCTAAATGTTTTAGAGAACTTCCAGTTACGTAGAGTTATTTTCTTGCGTTGTCTTTGCAAGTTTGTATTTTCAACGACGGCAACCACTTGCCTATTGTCCATCGCAAGAAACAGCACTAAACTTCAAGAAAACTTCTCAAAAACCTGCCTTGAACGTTCACCACTTCACCCTTAAAGTTTACACATACACCGGAAGTTTACAGAAAAAACATACACCGGAACTGGAAGTTTACACATTAAAAAAATCATACACCGGAAGTTGGCTATGCTATCCACTTCAAGTAAGCCAAATTATTGTGTCCAGAAGACAAAAATACAAAGAGAAGTTGGGTCAGGATAAACTATTTCGTTTACATGAACAGCCGACTGCTCTCTCAAATTCCCCTCCAAACTTCGTAGTTGCATAGCAACTACAAACTAAAAATCAACAAAGTAAATTGTTTTCTAATAAGAGAAGTGTAATAGCGGAGCACTTGCCAGGCCGAAGGCCTGGCTGCGCAGCTCCATACTCATAGAACCTATGCCGTGATTTTTCATGGTCATGGCTAGCGGAATGTTTCGCGGGCGCGGCCGTCCGTGTGCACGTCCGTCCATTCATCCACATCGATGATGACGTATTGAAGAGAGAGGAACTGGGAATGAGGCTTTGTTTTTCGCGCGCTTCCCGCAGCTACCAACAGGGCAGTTCGCAAAAGCTTGCCTCCGCGCCAAAACAACCCGTCCTCGTCACTGGAAAAATCACGGAGAAAGACAAACAAGATACGCCAATTCCTGAAGCAAAGAAAATGGACCCTAAAACTCGCGAACGTTCTGAATATGACGGCGAACAACCTTTGCCATCATATTTTGTCATCATTTGAAAAAAATAATGAAAATCACTCAGCTTTGCGAACGAATGGATACGATAAATGCCGGTTGAACGATGTTGAAGGATAAACGCGGATTAAAGCAAGGAGGTCAAAAAATTCTTTGATATACTGAAAGCACACTTTCTCGTACGAACTGTGAACAGTGAAAAAGGGGAACAACAGGCCTGGGAATGAGTGTTTGTGTTTTTGATCCGGTTTTATGAGGCGCAAAGAAATGATTCCAACGGCAAAATACTGTGTCTTCTTAAGCGAAATGTTTTCTCAAAGTTTCTATGATGCGACGATTAATAGCAGAGCACTCGCTGGGCCAAAGGCCAGGCTGCGTAGCCCCATTCTTATAGAAACAGAGAACCAAAGAACCCATGCCTGTCATTTTTCATGGTCATGGCTAGCGGAATGTTTCGCGGGCATGTTGTGTGCCCGCCGTCATGCAGAGCGCTCATGCAGAGTACAGTACCGCTTGAAACTATTAATGCATTTGCTGCGGTTTCGCCTAGGTCAAACTGCAGTTTGGGGCTGTGTTTTCACCTAGGTATTTCTCGTCCAACCACACTAAAAACCCCGGTTTCACCTCGGTATTTTGCAGTCAAAGAAAACCGCGGAAAGAATAAGACGCGGTCGTGTTTAAATAGTGTTGTTTCCTTTGTTTTGAAGTTCATTAACAACAATAGGTGAGACGTGACGCTCCGGTGATTTGAATGATCAAACATTTCACATGTTAAAATCCGTCAGTAGTCGGCTGTGAACGCTGCTGTAATTAGAGAAATAAATGAAAACTCACTTCTGGTACATAACTTAAAATGTGAACTGTTTAAGAATTACAGTATGTTTCAACTCGTAATGAATAGCGGCGCTTAAATTCTTAAAACGGCTTCATTCAATCGAGCGAAATACAACTATGGATCATTATGTTTACATTCTGCGCGTCGCTTTAACTTTTCACGCCGAAATAAAATTCCTGTAATTCTAAGAATAATTTACAGCACTAAAAGAGACAGTCTTTTTTTTTTAATCAAGGTAAATTGAAATAAACAAAAAAAGAGCTCCTAATCGCAGGTTAATTTTCCTTATGCGTAACAGGGATGAAAGCATGCGTTGAACACAAAGACAAAACATCACATGTACAGTTTGTTTACAAACTAAACTTCGCCAGCCATCAATCTATTTGTAAACTTGCTAGCGAGATGTATACATCAGAATATGTTCAGATTAGATTGCTTTCTTTCTTTCTTTCTTATCGAAGGTTATCCATTATCTTTAGCACTAAAAGGTGCAATTTCATGGCAGATTTTGATCGTGCTAGGCAACGAGATCTGCTAACAGATCAAATTACATTTGAACGCTAAAGAATTATTTTGAACGGCTGAAACAGAGTGAACAGTGCACAGTGAACGGCTGAAACAGAACAAAAATTTCGAACGGCTGCCTGTCAACTGCTATGGAAAAATTTCAAATGGAGTGAGTTTTCTGTCAGAAAGCGAACAAAACCAAAATATGTCACTTTATGTAGACAATCGGCCACAAGTGCCAGTGCGTTAGTCACGCAAAATAAAATTCTTTCTGAACTTCATGCAGGGTTTTCATTAAGAATTGTAGTAGCAGGAGAATAGTGTAAAGTAACAGGAGAATATTATGAAGGAGCAAAGATAGCTACATATTGCCATCAAAATTTAGCCGGAGAATTCTGCGTAGTAGAGCAGAATTCTCCGATCTCCGATGCCTAATGAACACCCTGTTCATGTTTACTAATTGTGAAGATAAATGTTGAAGGAAGCTAAATATACAGGTAATAATCGATGTCAGACAGCGGGGAAAGGAATGTGGCAGAAAACAAATTTAGCAAATTTTGTAGTAAAGTCAGGAAAAAGTGCACCAAATTTGCATATGTCAAAAGGGTAAATTTAACAAATCGACCGCATTTTTCCACGGTCTATACTCTCATCGACCATTGAAATGAAGTGGAACGGCGAGTGGTTTCACTGCCAAGTTTTGAACATTTTATGGCGTCATTTCTATGGTCGATGAGAGTATAGACCATGGAAAAATGCGGTCGATTTGTTTTTTTACAATAACAAACTTGAATAACTGCGAGCGCCGAGCGAACGAGTTTGCGGGAATCATTTTAGAAAATCAAGATAACCTAACACTGACAAACTGCTGCAAAATGTTTTTGCGTGGGAAATAATTAAAGCATTAACTTTTTGTGAATAAATTGTTATGAAAAAGGCTCACAAAAATTCTCTTCAGCTTAAATCATCGCTAGAATCTTTTAATATAAATTTTAACACAGCAAAAGAAAGAGCCGTTATTCAGCAAATTTTAGAGAACCGCGCTCGGCGATAATCCAAAATAGAGCACAATAACCTCACACAAGGTCAAATATAAAATTACTAGGCACAGTTTACAAAGCTAACGTTTTTCAAATTTGAAATATCTTTGAATAATCAGATGAATCTTTGCTCCAAGTTGTTTTCGGCTCAGTTTTAGTTCTTTTGGGCGCCGGCGACTGATTCCGTGGATTTTCCCGTGAAACTACGACAAGTTGTTTGTCCTTTTTGCTTCGCACTTAAGCTTAATTCCAGGCAAGTTTAGCTGATTGTAAATTAAATTTAACTGATGAGAGAGCATTCTTTTCATTGAAGAATTCCAGTTTTAAGTGCATTTTTCACTGTTTGAAGAACCCGTAGCGCCAAAAGTTTGACAAAACTCACCGCGTTGCATTACCTGTTACGTCATTTTCATGGTCTATACTCTCATTGACCATAGAAATGAGCCAATCAGTGCGCGGGAATTCACACAGTTATTGTAAAATTTGCAGTGGCTATTCATATGGCACCTGTAGGCGGACTTAGATTTGCTATTCGTACGGGAGTCCAAAACTTTCGTCAATTTTCGATGTTATTCTTCACTTTTATTGATCCACGATGTTATATGTTTGTTTAGTTCAACAAAGCCCTTCTGGTAAGCGATATTGATTTGGCTCAGACTAATTTGCTGAGTCTCTGTATACTACGTGAGCTTCTCATTTCGTGACACTTAGAAATTTTTCGCGTCAAAGAATACTCCTGTTTGGCCAACTTCGATTTGCAAATTTGTACGGGAGTCTAAAACTTTCGTCAATGTTCGATGTTATTCTTCACTTTTGTTGATCCACGATGTTATATGTTCGTTTAATTAGTTTTACGAAACGCTTCTGGTAAGCGATATTGATTTGGCTCAGACTAATTTGCCGAGTCTCTGTATACTACGCGAGCGACTCATTTTGTGACACTTAGAAATTTTTCGCATCAAATAATACTCCCGTACAGCCAACTTCGATTTGCTAATTTGTATGGTAGTCCAAAACTCTCGTCAATTTTCCATGTTATTCTTCGCTTTTGTCGACCCACAATATTAAATGTTCTTTTAGTTTTACGAAGCGCTTCTGGTAAGCGATGTTGATTTGGCTCAGACTAATTTGCTGAATCTCTGTAAACGCAAGCGACTCATTTCGTGACAAATTTTTCGCTTCAAAGAGTACTCCCATACGGCCAACATCGATTTGCTATTCTTTTTTTTTTTTTGAGTTTATTAATTTTTATTACTATTATTAAGCTTTACACAAAAATCAAATACTAATTAGATACGTACTGGATACATACCGGAAACATATATACAAAGTAAAAACAAAAACAAAACAAAAAAACAAATTGCTGTGCTAAGTTTAGTCAATAGCTGGGATACGATTTTTTGAAATAAAAGGTTTCCATTTTTCATTGAAAATATTTTTAGTTTTGTTTCTTACAGCTACATATCTTTCAACCATGATGTTGTCATGAAATTGTAATTTGAAAACCTGAAAAGTTAGAGGTTCTTCTGTTAAACTACATTTGTAAATAAAATATTTTGCTATCAGCAGTGCTACACTTAGCACTTGTTGGTACTTGAGCAGATGGATAGGTCCATATAGAAGGGTAACTTCAGACAGGTGTACATTTTCCATCGTATTTTGTAACCACCATAAGTGGAAGTTTTTCCAGAAGGAAACGACTAGGGGGCATTTTACAAACATGTGCACAATTGTATGTCTTTCATTTTTACAAAGATAACAAAATCATCTGATACTAAGTTGGCTTTCTTTAGCTTGTCTTTAGTATAAAGTATGTTGTGATTTATCTTGAATTGGAACATTGCTAGTTTTACGTTCTTTGTGACACTAAATGGCCAGTTATATATAACCGACACTTCAGACTGGTCTATTCCATAGCCAATAATTCGATTTTCAGTGTTTGGTGGTTGAAGCTTACTTTTAACAATGATTTTGTGAAGGGCAGCGTTGGAGAGGTTCTCTTCTGTGTCAAGCCAACTTGAGTTTGTCGTTTGCGTTTGCGTATTAAGTGTTGTTTTTTTCCATCTACTCTTAACTGCACGTAAGAGTCCATAATACGTTAGAAAGCTAGTTTTAATTTTAAACTGCGTAGTAAATTCTTCAAACGACAAAAACTTGTTGCTATTATGATGAAGTAAATGCTTCACTTTTGTAATACCACTGTTGTACCAAGACTGATAGAAAATAGGGGTTCCCTCAACTTTGAAATCTGTATTATTCCATATGATACTTTCGCACGCATCTACATCGTTTTGAATCTGTTCGGACTTAATTTTTTTAATCTGTTCCCAGTAATTAAGTACTTTTAGATAGAAAATGGGAATATCGTTTGTTTGTAATTCTTTTGTCTTGTAATTGCAAGACAGTAGGAATTGGAAGCCGCCTGACTCACGTGTTGTGAAATTTGGAATAATTTTCCAAGGTGAGTCAGCGTCATTATTGAATCTTCTAACCCAAGAAGCTTTTAGAGCCTTATTTATCGAGTCGATTTCTATCATCTTTAGGCCGCCATCGCTTTTTTCACCTACGAGTGTAGCTTTTTTGATTTTGTGGGGTTTACCTTCCCAAACAAAATCGAAGGTGATTTTGTCTACCTGTTTAGCAAATTCCTCTGGTAATGGTAAGACCGAAGCATTATATGTGACCCTCCACGGGAAAACAGTGAATAAGGTGAACGCACGCACACGGCACGCTAAAACAAAAGAAGCGTGCCTCAACACGATGGCTGCGTGTAAGCCACTTTCCTCATTAACGTCAAACCCATTGTTTTCCGTTGCACGCTAAAGACAAAGGAGCGTGTTAAGATCTTTGCGTCAATTTTGCACGTATTAACACAATGACCGTGTCAACTTCGATTGCACTCAGTTCAAGAAGTGAGATAGAGTTTTAGCCTGGTTTCCATAATGTGCCATGTCCGTGCATCTGGCCCTAGTATTTCTTACTCCCGCGAAGTCCTCAGCTGATAACAGTAATTTGGAAAAAGGGCGCAAAAGTGTTCGACTTAAACACCTCTGAGGCTAAGAATATTGTATCTATCTGTCATAAACACTGCGAAATTCGAATTTCAGTACGAGTTCGAAGTTAGAATTCGAGTTTGTATGCGGGATGCGTACCGCAAAGGAAACAGATCGTTTCGTTTGTTCAAAATAAAGCTATTTTACAGGCGATTTTTCCTCGTAAACTAAAACTTTATTAAATGCTGTTATCATTTGGAAATTGTTAGAACGAATACTGCGATTGTATTATTGCATTTAGCCATCGCATTTTGCGAATTTTTGTTTACTGTGGCGCGTGTCATGTGCAAATTTCTTAAAAGCTCATGTTTTATTTAGCCTGGTTACTAAGGTTAACCAAGACGGCCGCTTGTTTACATTACAAACTCCATTTTTTGGCTTCTTTCGTTCGTCTTTGGTGTTCCTTCATTGCGAAAAGCTTCAAAATGTCCGACAAACATAGCCAGCACTTTTTAACACAGGTATTTTGACAATTTGAGGTTCAATTTTACAGTTTATGACCACAACGCTCACGTCCGTGCGTTACAGGTGTACGTGCTAGATGCGTATTCAAGAAGAACAACAAGTTTTATTTCAAGTATTCTTCGATCTGAGGCACTCTTGCACCTCTGTTAGAGAAACAAGACTTACTTATTTAAGTTATTCATTTATCTGCTAAACCGTAAATGCAGTAATAATAAGAGCACAACAACTATTCTCCGACCCGGTGATGTAGTCTGGTAAGTAACATGAAAAATAAATCTACCGTGTCACGACTAGCGTGTTAAGAAACTAGCAGTAATCAGGGATTATTAAGTGCGTTCGAATGTTTGTTATGGGTAAGAAGTGTTTGAGACTTGTTTGAGTGACATTTCGCTCTTTTATAACTTGTAATATTCATTCATGATGTCAAGCATACATCACTAAGTAATTCTTCCTGAATTTCACAAAGACGTATTCCAAGTTACTTGATTGATAATTTACATTCGTGAAGTAGCCCTTACATCACTAATTCCACAACAACCAAGTTTTAACGGCAAAACTTAATAATCACTACACGAGGCCGAAACTAAAACTTCCAAATGTGGCAGCACTTCACTTCCAAGTTGTATTTGTATTTGTGACCGCAATAGGTCAGAGTACAATGACTCATATGATCAATTAGTAATATGATCAATTAGTATTAGTTTGTTTTCTACCGACTTCTCTCTCATCGATGGCATCTCACAGAACGATAATAGGCACCATATTCGCTTCTTTGTAGCTAGAATAAAGGACTTTCTGTACCTTTCAGAAGCAGTAAACATGTTTCCGATCAAGCTTCGTTGTAAAAACACTGCAGTTACTTGCAAAAATGATAGAGATTAAACTTACCGAATAGAGCAGAGGTGAGAAAAAAATGGCAAACCAATGTGCACGCGCAACTTGCCGGATGAGTCTATGACGTACGCGTAAGGAGAAAAACGTGCGCGCGCACCTTGCCGGAAGAGGCTATGATGTATTTCCGGTACTTGACCCACCCACAAAATCGAGTTTCTCTCCCCTAAATGTTCGTGCCCAGGCCTCTCGCTTGTTGAGTTTAGGTTGGGTTCTCCTAACGTCGAACGCAACAAATAAATTTTTTAACCGTGTCAACCTACCGTGTTAAAATACAAAGCTCTACCGTGTCGAACCATGTTAACAAAATGCAGACAAAGGCCACAAGCATGTTACTTGAAATCAATTATTTTAGTTTGCATATCGCACGATAAGCGTGTTGTGTCAGAAGCGTGCGAAGCGTTCACTGTTTTCCTGTGGAGGGTCACATATATGAGTTTAGAGAGGCCCAACGTCTTAACAATATTAATTCTTCCCAGGAGTGTTAACTTTCTTCTTTTCCATGAATTTAGAATTTTTTGAAGGTCTTCTAGTTTCTTTTCAAAGTTGAGTTTATCGTTTATGCATTTATCGTTAGAAAAGTGAATTCCTAAAGCATACACAGAGTTTTCTGGCCAGCGGAAACCAAACGGTGTATCTTTCCTGTCTGCCCACGAGCCGAGCCACATGGCTTCCGTTTTGGATTTATTTAGCTCCAAACAGGAACAATTTTTGAAATTTTCTAAAGTGTCAAGTGGCGCTGTTACCGAGCTTAGATCTTTGACAAAGATAGTAGTGTCATCTGCGTATAAGGTAATTTTAATTTGTTTCTTTCCGACATTAAACCCTTTAATATCAGGATTCGCTTGGATGGCCAGGTTTAGCATTTCTATTCCTAACACAAAAAGTAACCCTGATAAAGGGCAACTTTGTCTTACTCCACGATTGAGGTTAAAAAAGGGAGAAGCGAAGCCATCGTTTATTACGCAGCTTGATATGTCTGTATAGAAAACCCGTATCCACTTCTTGAAGTCATCTTTGAAATTAAAGACGTTCAGTATTTTATTTAGGTAGTCCCATTCTATTGAGTCAAACGCTTTTTTGAAATCTATAAAAACGGCTATTCCAGGTAATTTCTTTAGTTTTGCATAATTAATAATATCAGCGATGAGTCTGACATTTTCGCCAATGTACCTCTTCTTTACATATCCAGTCTGATTTGGACTTATGATGTCAGGCAGGACCTTTGCTAATCGATTGGCTATTACTTTCGTTGCAATTTTATAGTCGATATTTAAAAGAGTAATTGGTCTTAAATTGTTTAGTACGTTAGTCGGTTTATCTTTTTTTGGTAAGAGGGTTATGACGCCTCTTTTTTTTGGCATATTGACAATTCTTTTTCACTTACGAACCAGTACAATATTTACAAAAACGATGCTTACACTACTTACACTGCAATACTTATACAACTTGCAATTATAGTACTTTCGCTATTTTTTTTTTGTTGAACATACCCACGTACAGTTAACATTCACAAAAGACAATTTGCAACAAAACAAAAACTACGACTTGAAGCTGACAAAAAGGAAACATAACACAGTAAAAACATTAGTGGTAACTAAAATTAAATGGGAGCGCAATCAGTCAAGTAAACAGAATTTTATACCATATTTAAAAGAGACGAGAAAACAGACCATTTTGTTCTAAAATCATTTTCACGACCAGTCATACAAGAAATATATTTTTCTAGACAAATTTTATCACGAGCTAGGAAAACAAATTCATTAAAGATGTAAAGTTTACTGTTAAGAGCTTTTACGTAAAGAAAATTAATACTTTCCTATAATGACTAAATGATTGAGGGCTAAACAGAATTTAGAATCATTATTAATAATGCCAAACATAATTTCTTTTATTAAAAGCGATAATTTTGAGTTCACCATGCGTGAAGCCCAATCCAGAAACTCCTTCCAGAACAAAGTGGCTTGCGTGCACTCAGTGAAAAGATGAATGACGGTGTGATCTGCTGGACAAAAAGTGCAGCGTGGGGAGTCTTCTTTTTTCATTTTAAATAATAAGCTCTTAGTGCACAGAATATTGTGAATAATGTTGTACTGGAACATTGATAGCTTTACTTCTTTTGTTACTTCAAAAGGTAATAGATATAATTTTCTCAAATCATCCTTCTGGTAGCCAAGATTTAAGAGTCTTTTCTCACAAGTCGGCGGAGGCATTGATCGAAGAGACAGCAGCTTAGTATAAATTTTTTTGCAAGTCATTTCCTCTATTAATATTTGCGGTGTTAAGCTTTGTTCGAGGGAGCAGTTTAGGAGTTTTTTCCAATTTTGAGGGATGGCGTTAACAAGGTTAAAGTACTGTAAGAAATTGCATTTTACGTTAAATTTATTACGAAAAGCGTCAAAGGACAGAAAGCAGTTCTGCTGTGTATCAAAGAGGTCGTTAATTTTGAGAATTCCTGCATAGCACCAGTGCTGCAAGTACATAGATTTTTTATCAGACTTAATAAACTTATTATTCCAAACTATCTGTTCAAGAACATCATTTCTGCTTTCTGGGTTGGAAGCTATTACGTCTTGCCAGAGTGTGATTATTTCATGATAAAACGCTGGAAGGCATTTGTTCAGATTAAGGTGACTGATGTCATAGTTACACTTGAAAAGCTCTGGACCCCCAACATTCACTAGGAGGGACTTCGGGATGTACTGCCACGGAGTGTCTG
The DNA here is from genome assembly GCA_022457155.1 of Cladopsammia gracilis. Classification (NCBI taxonomy): domain Eukaryota; kingdom Metazoa; phylum Cnidaria; class Anthozoa; order Scleractinia; family Dendrophylliidae; genus Cladopsammia; species Cladopsammia gracilis. Next base: position 15,896 of record JAJGOT010000958.1, read on the forward strand.
AATTTGAGCAGAGTCGCTTAACCCAATTTAACTTTAAAGCCTTGTTAAATAAAGCAAAGTCTTTCATCTCTAAGCCTCCTTCTTGCCTTGTTTTGATGAGTGTAGTGTATTTTATCTTGGGTGGTTTGTGGCTCCAAATAAAATCTAAGACTATTTTGTTTACTTCATCAACAAAAAATTTTGGAGTTTTCATTACACTGCAGCTAAATACCAGTTTGGAGAGCGCAAGGGATCTCACTAGATATATTTTGCCGTAAACAGAGATGTCTCTTTGAGACCATATGTTTAATAGTTTTTTTAAGGAATTTAACTTATCCCAGAAGTTCCACTGTAGAACTGTGTCACTTTCGTACGCAAAATGAACACCTAGCGCGTAGACAGGCACCTCACTTATTTGTAGATTTAGAATTTTATCTTTTCTATGGCGCCATGAACCAAGCCATAACAATTCCGATTTTGATTCGTTTATTTTAAGGCCAGAACATCTTTCAAAAAGGCCTAACAACTCAAATAGCTGCATGACGGACTCACTATCACTCAAGAGCGCTGTCGTGTCATCCGCATACTGAGATAATTTTATTTCTTGAGATCCATTGTACACAATTTCAATTCCTTTGATCGTGTTGGAGCGTCTTATCTTTTGCGCAAGGACCTCAATAGCTATGACGAACAACACACCTGATAGTGGGCACCCCTGTCGAACACCTCTTTCAAGTAAGAAGGGTTCCGACGTGTGACCATTATTCAACACACAACTGGAAATATTATGATAAAAAACATAAACCCACTGGCGAAGATGAGGGCCAAAATTAGTTGCTTCTAAACATTTCTGAATATAGTTCCATTCCACCGAATCGAAGGCTTTCTCAAAATCTAAGAAGACGGCCACGCCTGGAATATCCTTATGCTTAGTGTATTCCATTATATCTAAAATCAATCTGATACTTTCGCCTATGAACCTTCCTTTTACGTAACCTGTTTGAGTGGGATTGATCAAAAGCGGAAGTACCTTTTCAATACGGAGAGCAATGGTTTGGTTGCAATTTTATAATCTACCTTAAGTAAAGTCACAGGTCTCCAGTTTTTTAAATACTGAGTATCCTTTTTTTTTCTTTGGAATCAAAGATATAATCCCTTGTCGTTGAGAAATAGATAAATTTCCAGTATTGAAGGCATAGTTAAAGCTGTTGACAACATAGGTGCTAATAATGTCCCAGAAAGCTCGATAAAATTCTGTTGTTAGCCCGTCAGAGCCCAGAGTTTTGTTATTTTGCATTAATGCTTTTGTACATTCAGCTAAAGTTATCTCTGCTTCACAAGTGCTGGCCATCTCTTCAGGTAGTTGAAAATCTACATTAAAAAAATCACTAAACTCCTCACTATTAGGATCCACATTCCTAGAGGAGTATAATTCTTTAAAGAAGTTCCGCTCTTCATTAAGAATTTCTTTTGGATCTTTAATCCTAGTGCCGTTGTGGTTAATCAAAGATGTTATATGTTTTCGCCGGTGGTTTAATTTTTCTAAATTAAGAAAATATTTGCTGTTTTTTTCTCCCTGCTCATACCAGCGGGCTCTTCTTCTTATAATAGCACCACGTGTTTTTTCAGATTGAAAATCAGAAAGTTTTATTTTGAGTTGCTTAAGTTTGGCTTTGTCATCTTCACTGTATGTTGTCTGAAGTTTAGTGCTCAGTTGAGCAAACCTAGATGTAAGGAGTTTCTCTTCATCGCGGTTACGCTTTGCTTTCATTTTGGAAAACCGAACTGTCAAGCCTCTGATCTCCATCTTGACCATTTCCCAAAACAAACCTTTGTCTTCGACCTCTTTGTACTTTTCAATGAATTCTGGAATTTTGGAGCGTAATTCCTCGCGAAGCGAGGGCCGAAGGCCCGAGCGTAGCGAGGTTAATAAATTTGGCGGTCGAAGGCCTCTCGGGTCTCGGGAGCTGAGCCGCGCGAATTCGAGCGAAAAATATATTTATATTCATATATATATAATATATATATAATATATATATATATACCTGAATATATATTTAACTATTATAGCGCGAAAGCGCGCGTGATATCGCCTAATACTTAGCCGACGAGGCCGTAGGCCGAGTCGGCTAAAATTAGGCGATATCATGCAAGCTTGAGCGCTATAATAGTTTTATAATTCAACACATTGATAACAAAGCACAGTTTGAAGAAAAAATATCGCCGACTAGCCTTTTATTAAAAAAAAAAAAAGCTTACAGATGTTTTACCGCGCGAAACTTGCAATATCACAGTTCATGAATGAAAGTGGAGCCTTTGTCAATATTGTGCAAGCTTGAACACTATAACTGTTTTATAATTCAACACATTGATAACAAATCACAGTTTCGAGAAAAAAAATCATTGAGATATACAACCTATCATTAAGTAAAAAGGCTAACTACAATATTTCACCTCACACCATTTCTTAAACAACAAGCAATGAATGCCGAAACTTTTGCCAAGCTAAAATTAATTTAGCGTACACAATCAGTTGACAGTTTCTACGAAGAGCTTTCGTCTACTCAAAGAACGGGACAGAGTAGTGACTACAAAAATTAAAACACAGTAAAATGGCATAGAATGTCTTAGTTACAAGTGTTTCGTATCTTAAAAAGTTCAATTCAGAATCAAAACAAATTGAACAAACACACGGCTACGAACCTAAACATAGCGGCGAAAAGTCGGAAAGAACTGCAGCGTGGACAGTAAGCTTACAAAAATTCACAGCTAAAGGATACAAGAAACGGTTAAAACATCGTACCTGTAGTTCATTTGGCTTTTTAGTCCCTTCCATAAGCACCAAATTTTCAAACATCGATGTACGAGCTGAGTCGATCAATGTTGTTTACAAACTTGGAATGCCCGTTTTTTAGCTCCCACAGTCGTAATGACGAGATCAGAAACTTTTTTGAGGAAACATCAAGTCTATATCATATTCCAGAGGTGATTACCAAAGTAATTTCACGAAAATTGTGCTCCTTCATTCACTTCTTGTCGAGCGGTTAAACTTTGAACCAGTTTTCATTCAGCTACGCCAACAAAACACTGCGACCGCGACAACGCGAAAATTTCGCGCCTTTTTTGTCCAATCATGTGAACAGTATTTTTTCCTTTTCTTTTCTTCTCTTTTTTTCTTTCTTTTCCCTTTTTTAACTAATAGTTCACGCACTTTTTCGCCAAAAATAACACGAAATTGCAGGCAGCAATCATTTTCACTTTCCTTCAAAATGCGAAATTTACCGCCATCGCTGGTTATATGTCATGTAGACATAACGCATATCGATAACTTTTTTACCATATTTGGGCAGTGTATCAATGTGTTGAATTATAAATATATATAGCTGAAGATGTCCGGCAGTTGCCTGGCAACAAAAATCGCGACCGCTGACAATGGCGTATTATGTTTATTCATGGCGGCCGCGCCGGCGGCCGTTTAACCTTACTCACAGTCTGTCAAAAAATGTTTACTCTCGATGAAACACAACCAATTTCTGATGCAAATGAGAAAGAACAGCAAAGACAACAATGCCGGATTCCAGAAGTTGCTGGAAATCCTTGTCCGTGAAAATTAACTACCGAAACTCCGCTGAACGGTGACTTGAAATTCAGTTAGCGCGATCGCGATCGAGCAACGAAGACGAACAACGAGAGCATACATTACAAGACTTCGAACAGCCTTGGCACACCGTTTGACTAGGTTAAAACGCCTTGACAAAATGCCGCCATTAGAATTCTGGACGAAACCGATCAGGAGAGGCGACACCGACTGGAAGTGTTGGACAAAATGATTCTGTTTGTAGACGCAACGAGAGGCGGCAAGAATTACACGATCAGCTAAATACTCATGACGAATATCTTTCATACCTGATACGGTACGTAAGGAAAAGCAAACACTGATTACATGAAGGCTCAGAGAAGAAGAGCGATTAAGAAATGTAGCTCAAATCACCGGCTAAACTACTGAGAAGATAATCAAACACTGAAAAATAATTCTCTTACTACACACTGTAATTTGATGTTTATTGATATTCTCACTAACGTCACTAAGGAACTTTTTAAATGATCAAAACTACAGATCACACAGGTGGAAATTATTTCCCAAATATACAACATTTACATGATGTAACATTGTTTGTGAATGAAACAGTGATCGAGTTGTATACGTATACGGTATCTTGAGTTTAAAGAATTCATAAAATAGTTCAATAAGAAATAAGTAACAAGAATTTCTGTTTAAAATTGGGATAAAAACATTTTGTTAAGAAAAAATAATTTTCTGTTAGCAATCATGACCAGCTAATGAATGTAATGTCAATGTGTAGCAACCGTATACATGTAGCTAAACACATGACACATCAACATTACTGCTTCACATTTATTATTGGAACGGTGATCAGTATCTTAAATCTCCTAACAATATCAGTGTACGAGCAAGTACATAGAGAATACAAATTAAGAACCTGATCACCTTCAACATAAGTTGCCTGTGGAAATTGAATACAAATTCACTGTAGCTATATGGCTATGTGAACTGCATTGACACCAGTACTAAGGAGAATGTACATCAACAAATTAATTTTGATTTCAAGATTTTTAAAGGCGCTAACTGGTCATGAAGACCTAAGTCCTGGTCTTAACCTACAAATTCTCCATCCAGGTCTCTATACATTGCTTATGGTATTTGCAGAGAATCTGTTGCTTCATCTTGAATATTCATGTTTTGTAATCAATTTTGTAATTCCCATGACCTGTATCCAAAATATAGTATTGTTACTGCTGGAAGAATCTCATGCCACTTTCACCATTGACTTATTATTTTTTGGACAACATCACTTTTCAGCAGCAGTAACCTCCTGTGATCTCAACCATTCAAACGAATAGAGAGTTGCATTACCAATTCTTTGATTCCCAGTATATAGAACAAAAACTATAGCACTATGTAAAGGGAACAGCAGATAGCACTAGCTCACAAGTTTTAAAAATGGAATTTAATTAAGACAATCAAAATGAACAGAACACCACTTCATATTGTCCTGGACTGAAGATGGGGGGGGGGGGGGGGCAGTCCCATGGCAGTCCCATGGCAGTTACAGCGACCCACAGCTCAAAACCCAACACTGACCAACACCAGCTCTCCAGGAAGACAGGGCACAAAGTACAAGTTAAATTGAAGAGACTGAGAACGAAAATGTCTCAACTTTAAATGAGGTCATTGCCATCAAGCAACCCAACCTCTCCATTTAATTCAGAAATTCCATCTCTCCTTCCCACATCGCTAAAATTTTGCAGTGCATCCTCCCCCGAGCTTCGCGAGGTTCTGCGAGACACGTATTTCTAGTAAAGCTACGTAATCATTGTCAGATAACAAAGAATTATTAAACCGCCAAAAGCCTGGGCAAATTCTCCTTTGTCGTAGACGTGGTTGATGCTTTGTACTACATCCTCGCCAATTTCATCCCAAAAAGCTTTGTAAAACTCGGAAGTAAAACCGTCTGACCCTGGTGACTTGCCATTTTGCATTTCCTTCAGAGCTTGTCGGCACTCTTCTTTAGTTATTTTGCCTTCGCATATATCCGCTTTTTCAGAGCTTAGTGGCCTAATTAGTTTATTTTTAAAGAAAGCTTCACTTTCTGGACTTTGTGTTATTATTTCCTGACTTATAAAGAGACTTGTAAAAGTTCTCCGCCTCTTTTAATATGACATCTCGGTCTTCTGTTTCGGAACCATCGTCTTTTTTTAACTTAACGATCCTTTTCTTTTCGGCTTTTCTTTTTTCTAGATTGAGAAAGTATCTAGTATTTTTTTCGCCATGTTCAACCCACCTTGCTTTGCTTCGTATCATCGCGCCTTTTACTTTTTGTTCTGTTATTCGTTTTAAACGCGTTTGTAAAATTTGTATATTTGTTCTGAGCACAGGGTTGTTTTTACACTGTTCAGCCTGTGTCAAAAGGTCATTTAATTGTTCTTGTAGCTCTCTTTCTGTGTCTCTGTTCTTTTTGGCTTTCTCTTTAGTGTAGGCAATCGTGAAGCCACGCAGTTCCATTTTTTATAAGGTCCCACTTCAAACTTTTATCTGCCAAATAATCATATTTGTCTCTATAGGTTTTAATGTTGTTTTTAATCTCCTTAGTATACACTTCGTCCTCAAGAAGCGAACCGTTAAACTTCCAGAAGCCAGGCCCAGGTTTTTTGTTTAGAACTTCGGATTGGGTAAATAGCTTAACTGCGCAGTGATCAGAACTTGGTGCATGAATGATATCGCAATTTCGAGTGATATTAGTAAGGTTTTTAGATGTTAAAAAGTAGTCTAGTCTGCACTGCACTTTGTATGCCTTGTCCCTCCAGGTAAATTGCTTCTTACTGGCATTCATTTCACACCATACGTCTTGTAACGAATAGAGGGAGGAGAGATTTGCAATTTTGTCAATGACACATTTTTTATTTTCTATTGGTCTGCCACCTACTTTGTCTGAGGCAGTTAAAGCGCAGTAAAAATCGATTTGCTATTCGTACGGGAGTCAGAATATTTCACCGACTTTCTATGTATTTGCTGATTCTTGCCAATCCAAAATATTATATTTACCTCTTTGAACAGTGAAATACTGCATTTCTAAAGGCAAAATGTTTTCTGAAACTATTGAGCTATTTCTTTACAAGAAAAAATTAACAAAGCTCTGTTCTCATCTAAATTACTAAACAGGCGCCAATTTGCATCAGGGGTTAAGCTTAATTTGTCCCGTCACAACAAACATGAAAAAGTGATTTTTCCGGTTCTATTAAGTGCAAAGAAGTGACTTAACGGTAAAATACAATGTCTTTAAAGGCAAATTCATGAATCGAATTCTATGATGCGCCGAATACTATTGAGTTATTTCTTTGCAAGTGAAAGTTCACAAGTTTTGTTTGTTTTACCTGTTTTATGTATCATCACGGTAGAACAAAGCGTTAAGCGTTAGGGCTCCATTTTCGTCCGCTTTTCATATAACCGGACCCGAGTGAGCATCAGGTAAGAAAATAAGTTTACAGGTATTTATATCTTGGTTCATTGAGTCGAGAAAATATATAGCGGTTTCTGGTAAATAATTAGGCCCATATTTTTTATTTACTAGCGCCGGTACCGTCACAAAACAGTTTTTGTCCACAAAAGGACCGATAAAGAATCAAGAGCAACGTAATCTTTTACTAAATTCATCTCAAAGCTACTTGTCAGGCCATTCAAAATAACAATGAAATGCCAACAATAGGAAATCAATGATCTAGCTCATACATACTGAGCTTGCTGAATGCGCGCATTTCGTGCGACATAATCCACAGACGCATGTGCGCGCATTTATCCGATGCGTTATGCGCAAACATTTTGGTTCGCTTATATCTGAGCTGCACTGTAGGTGTAAAAAAATCTGTGAAAATTAATCGGAAACCAGGAAACATGATGGGGGAAATCGGTCAGTATTCTAAAAGTACAGTGTAGTGATATAGTCTACAGTACCTCTCAAAAGTTACCTGTCGCATAGCGTTTCGTGCGCTACGCGATTCGCGTAGCGCAGGACGCGAATCGCGTAGCACGAGAGTCACCGAAGCGGCAATAATAACACTGTACGAAAAGTTTATCTTGCGCAAAACCGATTAATTTCGCGCAAAGGTCGGCATCTAACTGCAACTGGATGGTTGTCAGGAAAACGGAAGGCAAAAAGTATCATGAGATTCAATGCGTTTCGTGTTTTCCTCGACGGAAATGTTTCAGTCTGTCCTCAACAAATCATGCGAATTAAATCGGTTTCGAAAGTGTTTGTACTTGTAGTTTTCGTTAATTTTTTACGCAAGCGACACGTTATGCGAAATTACTTTGTATTTGTCATCGACAGACATTGTGGTTTGCATGGCCAAGTATTTCACGAGCAAGGTATTTTTCCTTTTAGTTCACCACAAACAAAACAATTGTGTTTGTTAGTTTTTGTTTATTACAGCGACTAGATTCTAAACTAAACATGTAAATCAAATGGCGTTTTTTTGTTTGCGAGCGACATTTAACCGTAAAGATATCGATTGCGAATGTGTTTTGAAGTTTTTCGTTTGATGCAAGCGCTACGCTATATCTATAATTTCTTCGACATTCAGGGAACGCAACACTTTTAGCGCTTTTCAAGCAAGGTTTTGACTTCAAGGCCAGGAATGATAAACGTGATTTCTTTTATCAGACGGATCTGGGGAAGATGCGAGCAGAAAAATGCGAGCAGTGAGCTGACAAGTAAATTGATCCGAAAATAAAGTTTTTAAGACGGGGCCCTAAACTATAATAACGGTAAAACCACAACGACAAACCAATGGAGAAAGAGTACCGGATCTATCGTAGACCGGGGGGAGGAGCGTTGCGTGACGAGTCCTAATAACGGCAAACTGATCCTTAAACAGGAAGAAGAAAAGAAAGCGACAGAAGTGAAATAAAAAAAATAATAAACATAATAATCAACTGTTTATTATTTTTTAATTTCACTTCTGTCTCTATCTTTTCTTCTTGCTGTTAGGATCAGTTTGCTGTAATTCCTCCTAGATTGAGATAATAATGAAAATAGGTATAAAATTACAGTCAAACCGAATGTTCCTTTGACGGCAACTTTGCAAACTTCCGCCGCAACATTGGTATTTTGATTGACAGTTTGCTTCGAGCAAATGCTCATTATTGAGTGAAGACTTACGTGGTAAATAAATAAATAGTTCGAAGTTGTGCGAGCAAGTTGCAACTTTCGCGAGCAAGTTCTTCTTTCAATCTTGCTGTCAGTTGCCGGATTTTTGAATTGAAAGTACTTGGTTTGGTTACCTTGCAGTATTCCACAAACTCTACAATGTCAGAACAAAACATTAATTCTTTTGTCGCTGCTTGCTCACGGAATGTAAACAAGCGGCCCAGAGTCCCAAGTGCAGTAGTCACGCAAAATTCATGTGTAAAATTATTTCTGCACTTCATGTTTACTTATTATTAAAATAAATCTTGAATGGAACTAAAAATTATAATCGAAATTAAAGACGGTAGGGAAAGTTTGGTAGCAAAATAAAAATTAAACCCTTTGAAGTTTGTTTGTCGGTAAAAAAGTGCTTGGCGGTCCCTTGGGAAAAGTGGTTAAAGTGCACCGAATTTGCATATGTCAAAACGGTAATTTCAAACCTGAAAACACGCTGGCACAAGCGAAAGTCACAAGTATTTATATAAACTTCTACAAATTCTCTGTTTTCTTTCTTCATTTCCAAGTATTCCACCGTGCTAAAACATCACAGAAAGTTTGGAGTGTCTTCTGGCTGAGAATAAACATAAGCCGCATTTGGTTTCGCGAGCGTTTTATCGATCCATCCACGTGATCTCCGTCTAAGCGAGAAAAACATTCGTCGCTTGATCCTTGCTCGTTTTAAGAGCGGGACTGTTGTCTGGCTTGAATCTCGCTCGTGTTTGGCCAAACAGATGCTCGATGACATTTCTGGGAGAGAAAAACTAGCTGTTTTATTATGGAAGACCATCCAGCGCAATTATTTCCTGAGTCGGCAAAATGTTTCCAAAGACTTGTTTACGCGACGTGAAATCGGGGGAAGATATTTATCACGTGCTTGGCAACGGCAAGAAAAAGCCGTAAAAAGATGCTTAAACCAAGCAAATGGAAACAAAGTTCGTGATAAACTTTGCAATGGATAATTGTTCGCTGTGTTCGCGATCTGTTTTAAAATATACAGAGTTCAGCAAACACCATCTATCGAACCAAAGTTTGGTCGCCTTGCATGCGCTTAGCGCGATCGGTGGTTCACTTGGTCGCATCTTCATCTTCAAACGCCCCAGGAAATCAGATATTTTTAAATTGGAATCGCGCAAGAAGTTGTACAAGCTGTTTAAGCTTCGCGTGCGATTCGCGTAGTGCAGGACGCGATTCGCGTAGCGCAGGACGCGAATCGCGTAGCGCAGGACCCGAATCGCGTAGTGCGCGACGACGGTAACTTACTTTTGAGAGGTACTGTAAATAATTCCTCCCCATCCGCAAATTTCTAACAAATAAAATCAATTTTTGACAATTAAATAAGCCTGTTTTTGACAGGAATGTTTTAAAAATAGGAAGAGGCCCCTATTGGAGTACTGGAGTATTAATAAAATACACAACTCCTATCCACTCCACTAAATTATTTTAAATTAGAGCAAGAGGCTTTCACAAAAAAATGTTTTCTCCTAAGATTGTCAAGAGAGTCAGCTCTGAGTCTGCTCCTGGCTATGAGTATGCCATGATGTGCTAATATAACAATGTACATATACATACGGCAAATCAAAAATGATGTCTCAAATTCTAATACCGAGAATTAAAGGCCACTGCGTTGGCTTTTTTCTTTCCTGTTTTTTTGGCTATCTTATCTAAGAAAGTTAAAAATATCACACTCAAATGGTATCCGAATCGTCTCTCATCATGGAATACAATATTTTCATTTATTTATTTAGTTGCATGCAAATGGTAATGCAAAAGGTTTACAGCAAAAAAATATATACATGTATAAAGAAAAAATAAAGAAAAATACAGCAAAACAGGCAGATAAATGTGATGCACACACAAGCAGCTATAATTCCTGTAACTTACAGTGTGGTTCATTTTGCTCTAAATTTTGACATGTCATTATTCTTGATTATTTTTTTTTATTTTATTTTATTAGACTTCGCCATCAAATAAATAACAAACAAAATGACAAAAAAAAACCAACTACTGAGTTATGGCAGGGTGACCACAACAGCTGCCTGACATGACAAAGAGAGAATAATTTATTATCATTAAGTACTGAATAAGAAATATTTCGTAGGCAACTTGCCAAAGAGGTCGTTATTTAACTATGAAAAACAAAACATAATAATTAGATAGAAAATCCAGCATTTACTCGAATAAAAAAAAATGGAATACAGTGTACAATGTTGTTTGTCTCTCAAAAGATGCTTAATGTTTAAAATTGCTTTTGTTCATTCCTTCATTTAATTTTCTTATATTGTTTCTTTCTTAAACCCACGACACACAACTTTTTACCCACGACTTTTAATCCACGACCCGCAACTTTTTACCCACAACTATTTTTACCCATGACTTTTTACCCACGACCCACGATATTTTTCCCATGACCATTAGCTACTCCCATATGAGAGCCTGCCCATATAAAGGCGGGCTATGTTTTAGCCCGGCTGGGAGGGTGACCCTGGTACCCGGGTCACCCTCCCCCATTGTCAACAGGCCCTTAGATGCATCACAGTAGCACAGGTGACAGGAGGATAACACATTTTGACATGCAATCAAAAAATAGAACTCTCAAAAGAAGAATGTTAACATTAATATTCAAAACAGAGAAAGGTATTATTCCTTCTTTCTTCTAACGAATAATTCACTGCAGTTTGCTCCCGATTTTTCAACTTAACAGCAAAAGTCGCATGGACAAAAATATTATTTCTGACGAATGAGTTTGCGAAGAAGGCTGAAATAAATATTTTGTCGGCACGAGATACAACAGGGCCTGGGTCCAGGCCAGTGCATTATGGGTAGTGATACAGGGGTATATAAGGTAGAGTATAGCACGCGGTGGCCATCTAGGCCTTCATAACCAACCTTCGTTAGTCTTGCTTAATTTTTTATTATTTTTTTTTTTAGTTTACAGATTGCATTCATTCGTAGATTCGGCCGTTTCTCTCGCTGTAAAGCCTCGTAGGATGGGCTTCTAACGCCTGGAGCTTGAGCCTTGGTTCCTACCCAGATTTCCTGAAGGTTTTTCCCCACAGGGGTTTTTTCTGGCAGGTTTTTTCTGGCCTCCGTCTAACCGCATTTGTTTTGTAAGCGGTTGCTCAGCTCCACTAGTTTAGTGTTGTAATAAGGTTTTTGTATACTTGTCATACAAGTAGGATTTTAGTAGCCTCTATTCTAGCTATATTACTTAGTTTGCGGGACAAGTTCGCCTATTCATGATGGCTTTGTATGTTTCCCGAAGTCCATTGTGCTTAGCATGGATGGGTCTATAGTCAACAGGAATGTTGGAGTCACACCATTTGCAGCCTAAGTTGGGTCTAGAGTGACCCAGGGTGTCAGACTCGTTAGTTTCCCAGCCTAATTAGGATAATTTTCCAAGTTCACTTGGGGGATGTAAGTGAAAATGATCTGTAACGTCAGAGTTGTAAGTTCCCCAGCACTGTAGCTCAGGTCTGACCTGGTATATCATGTTCTAAGTTCAGCAGCCTAACTGGCAGCCTAACTGGCAGCCTAACTGGCAGCCTAACTGGCAGCGTACTGGAAGCCTAACTGGAAGCCTAACTGGCAGTCTAACTGGAAGCCTAACTGGCAGTCTAACTGGAAGCTTAACTGGCAGCCTAACTGGCACTAAATATGCTTGCTTACTCGGGGACATAGCCGACACTGGCTAACCGGCACTAGGCCTGTGTGCCTACTTGCAGATGATACAGGACAAGAATGGCTTGCGATAGTAGAGTTTCTAGTTCCCCTGTGGGTTTTTTTCATTTTGTCGCGTAGCATAGTGGGCATGTAAATCTGAAAATAGTTTATGACGGTTTAGCTAAACTCTAGTCTACGTAATTGTACTTATTGTACTTATTCTGTATGAGAATATTTGTATGTAGAAGGATAATGGTTCGGGTTGGTTACGCCAGGCCCTCCCAAAATAAACTTATTTGTCATAACGCGTTGTGTTATGTTTGTTGTGGAGTGGAGACAAAATTAGCAATTTTCTTAGAAATATATGCGAACTGTCCGTACGGATCTACTCATTTATCTGGTTGTGTTTACTGTTATCCAGCAACCGCAGGTATTTTACTTTTTAAACAAAATGTTCAATATTTCATGTTCAATATTTCATGTATAATAAAAATTATTTCATGTATAATAATGTATAATATTTCATACATGTATGCAAAAAAAAATACATCTAGGTTAACTAATAGTTCAATGTTTCAAGTGAATGTGAAAACAGACCAACATTGAGCAGACCACTACATGGTGTGTGCAGTTTAAAATATTAAAGTGGGACTACCATGAAATAGTCATAGACATGCTTCTCTACAATTTAGGACCAGGTATTGATCCTCACAACGTTTTTGTCTGTGTGTAAACATATTACAGTACTGTTCAAATGTAAGTTGACAGTCTCTTTCAAGTCGAGGATTGAGCCGTGCTTGGAGTCTTTCGAGTCGAGAATCGAGACTTGCGAGAATCCAGAAAGTAATGAGCTTGTCGCTTGACTGAGCATCGAGGATCGAGAACTGCACAGTGTAATGAGCTTTTCACTTGGCCGATTTTCGAGAAAGCAATCAAACAAATGGACCGTACTTGAGTTAAGAAAACGTGGTAATTTGACCGCTCTGGGTCAAAGCACAATGGCTTGGTTGATTTTTTTCAGACAACTTTGGGTCAGAGTAATCGGTTGATTTGCTTTTGTTCGGCAAACTCCAGGACATCAATTCAAAGTAGGAAAGCAGCAAAGGTTTGTTGTAGTTGGGATGCCGAGACTCGATCCTCGATTATCGCGAGAATCGAGTGTCAACTTATATTTGAACAGTACTGTACAGTCCTTGTAACCACGGGCAATGTCATAAAAAAAATAATCAATAGCCCATTTCCGATTTGCTCTTAGCCTCCTTTTCAAACCAAGGCCAAGTGCAAAACCATTGATCTGGATTTATTTGCATACAGTATGTCTTGAAAGAAAAACCAGTAGCCCCGGTTTGAAAAGGAGACTAAGAGCAACTTGGACATGGGCTATTTCCCTTGTAGATCCAATTTTTATGCACAATCATCCCACGAAGAAAAACACACCGAAAAAGGAATTTCGCAGAAACTTCTTTATAACAAATAAGCTTAACTTAAGGTGGCTGAACACAGTTTGCATGCGCTCTTTAATTTCAGCTGCTTACATGAGTCAGCACGTGCAGAGTTTTGAGAAAAACAATCGCGGCACCCATTCAGCGAACATTTTATTTTGCTCAGCGTGGATGGCGAAAGTGTTGTTTTTTGCCTTAAAATCAAACAATTTGTCCATAAAAATGTTTGTTAAATCAATAGATAATTGATAGAACCATTGAAGAAATGCACTGCCTTTTTGGTTGTTTTTGTCTTTGGATCAAGAACCCAGTCAAATGCAACACATCCACAGTTGACCAAAAAATTGTGACTGGATAGTTTAGTGACTTTCCTCAGAAATGTGCTGATTTCTACGGAACCACTCATTAGAATTTCATCAAATTTGGCACAATAATAGTTCCAAATATACCGAACTCACCTGCCATCAGAAATTTGAAATCTAACAGAGGAGATTTTTACAAAACGCAAACACATTAAACCACAAATTACGGAAGATCCCTCTGTTAAAATTACACGAGACCAGTCAACATGCAAATATTTTTACGAGTTTACTGGAGACAAATGATGGACAAAATCTAACGACTAGATTTTCTGAAAATAAACGAAACCAAAATTAATATTGCAGGCTGATAAACAATCCACCGTGTTGCCATGGCAACAACCTAAGAGCTCAACAAAAATATCAAAATATATAGCTTGTTGCTTAACTTCATATGCCTCACCAATTTTGGGCGCCCAGACGTTAGTAGTTTTAAAATGACAATGAATGATGCATAGGTACAGTGAAACTGTGTTAAGCCACCTTAATTTAAAAAAAGCTCTCCATAACGCTTGGCAATAAAAACGAACGGCGAGGGGAAAAACAGCTATGGAGAGAAGAGATATCTTCAAAACAGTATCACAGCAAGAGATAAAGAGGCTGACACTTCAGAACGAGTCGGTCATGATAATTTGTGCAATAAAAAAAAATCAACAGAACTCCTTTCTGCATAAGGCTAAAATACGACAAGTTAACCCGTAAAACGCCAAATGACTGGATGCGTTAATAGATTAATACTTACCGATTTAACATCGCTTCACTGGGATATTGCAAATTTCCACCGCAAAAGAATCTACGGGCATACATTTCCATTGAGATGATCTGTAGTTAATCTGATGCCAACAGATTACAAAACGTAGTTTGGATTCTCGGTCCATCTTTCAAAGCACGCTTTGCAGCCCATCGAAGCTATCTCGAAAATAGTGACGTCATGAATCGCAATCCCATAAAACAGTGCGCCCCAACCTCGTCCCCAGGACCTTCTAAGCTTTAACAGATTTTCTCGATGAACGCCGGGCCCCGAATAAACGCCGGGTATAATAGAGGAAGTTGTAAGTAAGCCCCTCAAACGTTTATTTGTGGTATAATAAACTTAAGATTTAATGGCAAGGTACACGGCTGGCAAGAAAAACGAATAATAACCCTTTCTTAAAAAACGGCGGGCGAGAAAAAACTGCTGATTCAAAGAAACGCCGGGTCCACTTGGCCAAGTTTGAAATTATTACTTAGAAGTAAACTGCAGGAGACCGCAAACGATGATGCTGCTAATGATACGTAGGATCTACGAGAGACCTAACCAGCCCGAAAAAATGAATGAACAGAAACAATGAACTGCAAGGCTGATCTGACCACGTAAAAAAGTAAAATTACTTTTTTACGTGGTCAGATCAGCCTTGCAGTTCATTGTTTTTATTATTACTTACAACATAAACGATCCTGTCACTACGGTACTCAAAAGAGATGCTGTTTTGTCATGTTGCATGTTTATAACCGCAGTGACTGCTTGTACCGTATTTTCTCAATTAAACGCCCCCCGGCGTTTACACTCCGGGGTAGCCATTGCGTGACAAAAGATTCTTCAGATCATCCAGGGCAGACTGCAACAAAGGGGGTGAGGAACAGATGCGGAGACAGCGATAAGTGAGTGTTCGGATGAGGTTAATCTTGTACTTTCGAGGTGTGAATGAGTCCCATTTAGTATAAAGTCCAGTGAAAGTTTTCTTGCGGCAGATGAATGTTGAAAAGGAATTGTCATGGCGTTGGATAGAGACATCAAGGAATGGAATTTCTTGGTTCTGTTCCCTTCCCTCCTCTTCCCCAGAGCTCCCTCGGTTCGCATTACTTTTCGCTCGCTAGCTCGCTCGCTCGACAATCCAGCGAGGAACTACCAGCAGTCTATAGCCAGCGAAGCTCTACTAATCCATGCCAGGCTTAGAATATTATAAAAGCAATTATGATTTCTCTAAATTAATATTGGCCCTATATATAGTGCCACAGTTCATAACTGATGACATTATTTAAAAATGGCGCCCCATAACCTAAGATCGTCGATTTCTCTGTATTTATTGTGCATAGATTCAGCTTTATTGTCTCAGAATTACTGGTATCACGTTACCTCGACTCTCTAAAAGCCGGACACCTCTTTAAGACGGACAGTTGGGGCCGGTCCCGACGGTGTCCGTCTTTAATAGAGAGAGTTGACTGTACTACCTTTTGTTCGTTTTTTTTTCAAATTGGGTGTTGTGCGTCATGATTACTAGGTCAGACAACGGGCTGCTACTTGGCGGGTATCAACACCTTTTCAACTTGTTATTTTAGCCGTTTCTAAAATTATTTTGTAATTTTTCCCACTACGGGTCACTACGGTAGCCTTGTAGTATATTAATATTATTTTGAGTTATTTGGTGCCTGTCGAGGTAGTCAGACATTGGACTTCTGCTTGCAGTCAATCCTCTATTGAGCGGTCGCTCTCAATTAAACGGATGCGGTCACTGTTTGGACTTCCCAATAGGCATTTTGACACAACGATAAGCGAAGCACCTCCAGACAACCAAACTGATTTTTATGTCAGTCATAAGTTTGATGTTGAATGTGATGGGTAAACTGATGACAATAGACGCTTCAACATTATTACTTCCTTGAATATGCAATTACATGCAATAACATGCAATAACTTTGCATTCTAGTTCCTTTTTTGCCACAGTACACGCTAACTTTTAGAAGACGGCCAGTTGACTATTTCCCGAGGGTGACCGCTTAATAGAGGTTTGACTGTTTTTTTTTTTTTTTGTATATACTGTTATGTTATTTGGTGCGAGCAGTCAGACGAGGGTTGTTATATTGCTGTTTTTATAACTTTCAATGACTGTACAGACACAGGCTGTGATTTATTATTGTCCAAATATTGATTTACATTGGTATGAAATCGATTTAAACACGCGTACGAGCTCAAGTTTGCCGCTCTTTTAGGGGCTTCAGCCACATTGGTGTGGCTTGTGGAGGATTTTTGTCGCCCCATTTTTATTCAAAAGCTTGAGTTTAGCGCTGTTGTGAATTTTAGCTCACCGATTTCATTCAACCGGCCACAAACGTGGCCAGATTTATCTAACACAGTTTGCTATACTCAATAACCTAAGAAGGCACTTGCGTCGATATAAAAGCAGACATATGGACAAATTAAACATAAAGTCATTTATGTCGAGGCATGCTGTCCACTTGATAATCAATGGGGGTTTCATTGTACCCATTACGATGAGTACAATTAAATTTAACCAATGAAGTTAGAGGGCTGTTCCAAGCTCGGATATATGCACGGTTTCCTTGTCTGAAGTGTTAGACGCTTTCTCGCCCTTAGCTACCCCCACATGGGGAAGTCTGACACTTCAGACTACGGCCTCCAAACTATTCTTCCATCTTCCCCTCCTCCTTCCCTTTTTCACCAGCCAACGAATTATTGCTTCTTATTCAGTTGTTTTATTACCATAATGGCCGATTGTTTTCGCGCCATTTTTATTCAAGAGCTTAGCAACGCATTGATTTCACTCCATTGATTTCACTAAACCTGCCACAAACGTGGTCAGATTTATCCAACACAATTTTCTGTGTTCTGGGTTTCTCGTTCCTCGGCAAACTACTGAGAATTAAAGCAAAGCTCATGCTTAAGAGTTGGCCTTTATATTTTAAAAGGGCACTTGCGTCGATATAAATAAATTTTATTTTCGCGGGGACCGGTGAGCCAGTAGTAGCGCCGCGAAGATCGCCTGTTTTCTTAGGCTTAAAGGGAACATGTCAGAAATCTAATATCCTCTCAGTGTCTGTGTGGCACACGAGGCCTTCACAATGTTCTGACAGGAAACTCTGTCCTGAGCTGTTATCGCTAATCTTCCGGGTTTTCCCACGTGAATGACTAATACATCGAGTGTATAAATTCTGACGAAAAAAAAGGGAGTTTCCATGCAGAAGATAGAAGGTAAATCACGAATCACGGAGACAAAAGTTGCTTCCGAAACAATATTAATGATCAGTATCGCTGTTCTCCAGTGATGGATGGAAATGCTAGTAATGTATGGAAATCCAGTAATGGATGGAAATGCTACCAGATCTCTTGTGTTGTGAGTTTGCGTCACACATTCCAAGGTCTATCACAACCCTTGTTTGCGCTGCCTCAGTTCGTGCGCTTTTTGGGAAGACATTAAACGGGTTGTGAACGGGTCCCAACTAGAACAACTGTTTACAGGTTAAGAAGACATGCATGATTTAGATATTCCACGTAAACTGAAGGTCTGGTCCTCGTAAAGTAGGTGTGTAAACACAGTGCCTGGATAGTTAACACAGCCTAGCAGGCTCATGTAGCACATCATGTGGTTAGTTTGACAAAATAAGGGAACGGTTTGGATTTTCTATTGGAAACGTGTCATATGACCGGTTGGTCTTCGCAATGTTGGTGTGGAACCAACCTGAGAGGTTGGTTTTTTTGGTCCTCGTAAACCAGTGTGTTATAACACCAAATTTTAAAAATGGCGTTGTCCCCGATATTACAGTAAAATTTGAATGGTTAGTGCCCAGTGTACAAGCAGACACAAGAGTGACCCAGTAGCATAAGTATTTCGGGTGGTCCCCATAACTTCGGTTCTAGGACCGGTCCCCACAAACCACCTTAGGTGGGTATGTGTGTGTGTGTGTGTGTGTGTGTGTGTGTGTGTGTGTGTGTGTGTGTTTTCTTTTTTTTTTTTCTTTTTTTTTCTTTTTTTTTTTTTTTGGGGGGGGGGGTCTTCTGAGGCTAAAAGCGATTATTAATCGACGTTTCGGCCTGTTTAACCGGCCTTCTTCAGGAAATTAAGAAAATCAAGGTCAATATGGCAAACTGTTGTTTCAGTCCGCCATATTGACTGTTGTTTTCTTAATTGTCTGAAGAAGGCCAGTTATTTTAATCGCTTTTAACCTCAAAAGAATCCCGAAAAACAACTTTTAATTTTTTTTTTTTAACTAGGAAATTTTTTCTATCAAATATCTGAAGAGGGATTTCTTTATGGGGTCGGAAAAAAAAGCCGAAAAAAAAAATTCGGCTTTTTTTTTGCCTTTCTTTCTTTCTTCTTTTTTCTCTCTTCCTTCTTCCCCGCTTCTTATCTTGTCCTTCAGATCTTCCTCTCTTATTTTCATCCTATCCTCATCTTCCTCCGCCTATCTCATCTCACCTCTTCTCCCATCCCTTCCCTTCTCTTCATCTTTCTCCGTAGATCGCATCTTACCTCCCCTCCCTTGATGCCATCTTCATGTCACCCCTCAATTTATCCTATTATCCTTCCCTCCCTTGTTCCCATCTCACCCCCCTTTATGCCACACTTACTAATATCACTGAGAAATTATGAAATGAAGAATTTTTTGTGTGCACTTACCTGGAGTCGAACTCCCACCCGTCAGATGTGTAGTCCACTGTCCTTACCACTGCGCCACCAGGACTGCGATGAAAAGTGACGCATATTTTTTTGTGTTATTGCTTATTATTGTTCCCAGACTCGCCTCGGCCAAAATTTAATCCTAACTAGAACTAAGAAAAAACCTAGTGAAAATTAAATTTACCTGCAACATATACTTTGTTGCCTACTAGAAAATACGTTTCTTTAATCTCTTTTCGAATGAAACACGGGCCCGAAACAACGTCTGCTATTACACACTAACACTAACTCCCACAAAACTAGTGGGCAAATCCCAAGGGAATCTTTCCTTTGAGTTATCTTTGACAAGTCTTTGACTAATTAGCGGGCAGTTTTTGTTAAATATCCATGCGTTTCTTCCCAAGGCTCCCATGGGATTTGCATGTTAATTTTATGCGCGTTAGAACGAGTATGAGCATGTGATCATTCTGTGCAACTATGAAGGCCACAGCTCTTGCAGAAACGGAGCAAATCCTCTCTGAATATTGAAACAATGGAAAATTGTTAATGAGCAAAAATGAACTATTTTTTTAAGAAATCGAAGAGGACTAAGTTTTGCTCATTAACCATTTTCTATTGTTTAAATATTCATGCGTTAATTGCCAAGGTTCCCTTGGGAGTTGCATCCCAATTATATGCGCGTTAGAAAGAGTGTGAGCACGTGACCATTCTGTGCAACTTTCAAGTCCACAGCTCTTGTAGAAACGGAGCAAATCCCCTCTGAATATTGAAACAATAGAAATTTGTTAATGAGCAAAAATGAACTATTTTTTTAAGAAATCGAAGAGGACTAAGTTTTGCTCATTAACCATTTTCTATTGTTTAAATATTCATGCGTTAATTGCCAAGGTTCCCTTGGGAGTTGCATCCTAATTATATGCGCGTTAGAAAGAGTGTGAGCACGTGACCATTCTGTGCAACTTTCAAGTCCACAGCTCTTGTAGAAACGGAGCAAATCCCCTCTGAATATTGAAACAATAGAAATTTGTTAATGAGCAAAAATGAACTATTTTTGTAAGAAATCGAAGTGGACTAAGTTTTGCTCATTAACCATTTTCTATTGTTTAAATATTCATGCATAAATTGCCAAGGTTCCCTTGGGAGTTGCATCCTAATTATATGCGCGTTAGAAAGAGTGTGAGCACGTGACCATTCTGTGCAACTTTCAAGTCCACAGCTCTTGTAGAAACGGAGCAAATCCCCTCTGAATATTGAAACAATAGAAATTTGTTAATGAGCAAAAATGAACTATTTTTTTAAGAAATCGAAGAGGACTAAGTTTTGCTCATTAACCATTTTCTATTGTTTAAATATTCATGCGTTAATTGCCAAGGTTCCCTTGGGAGTTGCATCCTAATTATATGCGCGTTAGAAAGAGTGTGAGCACGTGACCATTCTGTGCAACTTTCAAGTCCACAGCTCTTGTAGAAACGGAGCAAATCCCCTCTGAATATTGAAACAATAGAAATTTGTTAATGAGCAAAAATGAACTACTTTTTTAAGAAATCGAAGGGGACTAAGTTTTGCTCATTAACCATTTTCTATTGTTTAAATATTCATGCGTTAATTGCCAAGGTTCCCTTGGGAGTTGCATCCTAATTATATGCGCGTTAGAAAGAGTGTGAGCACGTGACCATTCTGTGCAACTTTCAAGTCCACAGCTCTTGTAGAAACGGAGCAAATCCCCTCTGAATATTGAAACAATAGAAAATTGTTAATGAGCAAAAATGAGCCATTTTTTTAAGAAATCGAAAAGGACTAAGTTTTGCTCATTAACCATTTTCTATTGTTTAAATATTCATGCGTTAATTGCCAAGGTTCCCTTGGGAGTTGCATCCTAATTATATGCGCGTTAGAAAGAGTGTGAGCACGTGACCATTCTGTGCAACTTTCAAGTCCACAGCTCTTGTAGAAACGGAGCAAATCCCCTCTGAATATTGAAACAATAGAAATTTGTTAATGAGCAAAAATGAACTATTTTTTGAAAAATCGAAGGACTCATTTTAGCTCATTAACCATTTTGGGATTTGGGATTTGCGTCCTAAATTGATACGCGTTAGAAAGAGTGAGAGAATGTGATCATTTTGTGCAACTTTCAAGACCACAGTTCTTTTAGACGTTTGCCGAGTTTCACGTTTTGAATTAATTTGTCCTGCTTCGTCCAGTTCTGAAACTTTACGAGGAATGAGGCATCCCCGAGAAGTAAGAAGATTTGCATATTTGGTATCTGCGGCAGCCTTTGTAGTGTCGTTTGCCCAAGGGGGGGGGGGGGGGGGGGGTGGCACTGGAACTCCGAAACCTTTACCTTATTCCAGACTTCATGCTTCTTACGACTGATCAGTTTCCTGGCAAATGATACCCTATTCTAGACCAAAACTTTCTGATTTGAAAGCATGGCCTCGGCGTGAAAAGGAGCAAAGAAAAAAAAATGGAAGGGGGAGGGGAGAGGAAGTAAAGCACTTCC
Source organism: Cladopsammia gracilis (assembly GCA_022457155.1). NCBI lineage: Eukaryota > Metazoa > Cnidaria > Anthozoa > Scleractinia > Dendrophylliidae > Cladopsammia > Cladopsammia gracilis. Next base: position 38,000 of record JAJGOT010000958.1, read on the forward strand.
TATGCCCTCCACTCAATATTTAATAGTAATACAATTAACATGAGAAGGTTGACTTGAAAGAGGAAGCATTTCCCTGGCTTCTTTTTATTGTCTATTATAATACATTATTGTATTTCAGTACAGTTTTCCAGTTTTTTGTCTTCTGTACATATATACAAGTTAGAGTAGAAAAGCATACGATACAGCATTAAACTAGAAAATACAGTATCAAGTTTTCTTTGCTGATCTTTGTTGATGCCAAACACAGCCATGTAACTATGGAGCATCCATTTTTGATATTGACTGACATGCACCCTGGGTTCTTGAATGTACTTTGCCCCTTAGTGTCAGGTGTCCAGTTTGCAGATGTCTTCATAGGGGATTCTATCAATTCTCTTCCCTCTGTGAGGACCCTGGAGAAACAGAAAAATAATGTAGGCATGTAATGCGTACAGAACTGCAGGTATTGCGCATCACATTCTTAACTTCACCCGCATGAACATGGACTGTTCACAGTTCCATTTTTTCTCCTGTGTTTGTCCAGTTGATCGATGATTAGCTGCTATCTTTAGTTTCATGGTGCACTAAAAACTGGGAAGAGTACAAAAACTGTTCAAAGGATGGGTGAAAGTGAAGATAGTTGGGGAGGGGGGGGGGAAGGGGGGGGCTTTAGTCTCCCAAAAAGTATAGCTGACTTACATCTTTAAGATCCAATGTGAATGAAAAACTCTTTTCATCCAAAGATCCAAGCAAAGCTGTTGACCCTCTATGGACACCATTTACAACCAACACAATCTTACCTAAGGATGAAAATCCAAATACTCCTTAGTACGTCATCACAATATTTGTTGAGGACTAAGTTAAGAGAAATTAAACAAAGGCTCCTACTATCAAGCCAACACGTAAATGCAAAAAATTCGGACCTTCCCCTCTCCTTCATGCTTTGATTCATGGTCACCGACCCCCACTCCTGCGTCCAATCCCCCACCCTCCCTTGCTTCCAATGCCATCACCATGGACAAGGCAGGTGACCACTACATATTGTGGGCTCAATGTTCGCCGACCCTCCCTTCTGTTAGGTGATTTTGCTCCACTGACCCCTCCCCCCACTCCTTGCATTTAACTTCCCACCCTCCCCTCCCCTCCCTTGAATGCCCTCCCCATTGGTAAGACAGGTGACTTTTACAGTGGTAACAGCTGATAGAGCAAGCAATTGAGTATAATTTGATCCCACTGCTACAACTCAATCAATATGCTTTGCGTATTCATGAGTTTAAAAGGGATCACATTTGGCTGGGGTACTGGAGGATTAATGCACCAATGTATTTGTTATCCTAACAATGTTAAGGTGTGCTATTGCGACCAAATCATGGTAGTACAAATTGAACAGTTACCCAATACTAGGATGACTGTGAAACCTAATGCTGGGATGACTGTGAACAGTTACCTAATGCTGGGATGACTGTGAACAGCTACCTAATGCTAGGATGACTGTGAACAGTTAAATTAATGTACACAAGAACCAAGAAAGAAGGTACTGTATTTTCTCGATTAAACGCCGGGTCCCAAATAAACGCCGGGTATAATAGATGAAGTTGTAAGTAAGCCCCTCAAACGTTTATTTGTGTTATAATAAACTTGAAATTTAAGGGCAAGGTACACGGCTACCAAGAAAAACGAATAAAAACCCTTTCTTTAAAAATGGTGGGCGAGAAAAAACTGCTGATTCAAAGAAACGCCGGGTCTACTAGGCCAAGTTTGAAATAAAGGCTGGGGGCGTTTAATTGAGAAAATACGGTACATAGATACACTTGCTATAGTCAGAGACTCCTTGTCTTAAAGCATTGTACGTCAGTAAGCGCTGTGTTAATTAGATCACTTAACTTCTGTGTTTTATTCATTTTTAGTGCAATCTGCAAGGCTTTATAATAGTATAAGGTCTTTGATTTTATTGGATAATTTGTGTTATTCATGTACTTGTTTTGCCCGCCACGATTAGCTTTCCAGCCATTTGCTAAGTAAACCAAACCATCCAACTCTTGTATTGTTGTACAAAGAATAAATTGTTGTTGTTGTTGTTGTTGTTGTTGTTGTTGTTGTTGTTGTTAGCACTGGTTTGTACCTTAACTGTTCCTTTCTTTTTGTAGTATCTATCTCCAAGCTTTTTGGTGACAACTTTAACGACGATTCCCTGTAAAAGAAAGAAAACAATGTGTTAAATGGACTAAATGTACATTGTATCTATGAAAAAGGAAACAGGGAATTCTTTTAGACTACTTTCATGAAACAGTTTTTTTTTGGCATGGAAAATTTCCTTTGGATACCTTTGCTATCCAGTTATTTTTGCGACTGATTTTCATCTTTTTCTGCTCCTCCATCTGCAAGAGAGTAATCGATGTATTTTTCAGTATCAAGAAAAGTGTTACTGGTTAGGAGAGTATTGAACACATCTGTCTGATTATGGTGGTATCTGATTATGGTGGTATCTGATTATGGTGGTCTTAATAAATGGATGGATAAATAAATAAATAGAGCAATAGGATGTCAAATCAGAACCACATCTCTTGTAAAATAAACAACAAAAATCCTGACTCACTTCCATTATTTCCTCCAAAGCACGCCAGGCCAGGTGTCTCAAGAATTCGGCAGCCCAGGAACAACTTTTGAATGCCTTAAGTGAGGGAGCTTAAACTTTGCAAGACGACAGACATTTGAATTCCAAACAATCGTATGTTTTTTGTTTTTTCAATTTAGCCGTTTTTGGCAGGAAAATGACGTCACAAGGTTAATACCAAAATTTTTTTTTCTCGTTATGGCAAAATAAGTCAGTGATTTTTAAAGAACACGTTAAGACAAATTCAAGTGTGAAAAAATTATCGAAAAACCACGATTGGTTAAAAAGTCATGGCGTTTAAAAGTTCCTATTGTTTCTAAAAATAGTAACAAAATGGCGGGAAATTCAAAATTGAGATCTCTGTATCTTTTGAACCAATTGTGGTTTTTCGATAATTTTTTTTGATAAATTTGTCTTAACGTGTTCTTTAAAAATAACTGACTAATTTTGCCATAACGAGAAAAAATAATTTTGGTATTACCCTTGTGACGTCATTTTCCCGCCAAAAACTGTTAAAATTGAAAAAACAAAAAAACATACGATTGTTTGGAATTCAAATGTCTGTCGTCTTGCAAAGTTTAAGCTCCCTCACTTAAGACATTCAAAAGTTGTTCCTGGGCTGCTGAATTCTTGAGCCACATGGCCCGCGTGAAGCTGATTTTTGTTTTAAACTGCACAAAAAATAAAAGAATCATAAAACTGTTTAACGTCATAACGGTAAATCATAAAAATCAATTACAGAGTCCAGAGGAACAGCCCCACTTTTTGCAAGAGAAATTACTGGCAGCAAGGATGGTTTGTTCCCCTTTTCCATGAAATATTCAATTTGGTCATTCACCATTAGGAAGTGACTGACAGTATTACTTATCCATCACGAGGTTACCCTTAAGCAATATGTCACCGGCACCCATTTATATACCTGGATAGAGAGAGACAATTTGGAGCATGTGAAAGTACTGCTGAAGAGGTTTCATTTGAATGGTCACACCATAGGATTTCATTAACAGACTCAAAAGTCAGAACAAATGGTACCATGTAAAAGTATTACTGCTGAAGAGGTTTCATTTGAATGATCACACCATAGGATTTCAACAGCAGACTCAAAAGTTAGAACAAATGGTACCATGCAAAAGTACTGCTGAAGAGGTTTCATTTGAATGGTCACACCATAGGATTTCATCCACAGACTCAAAAGTTAGAACAAATGGTACCATGCAAAAGTACTGCTGAAGAGGTTTCATTTGAATGGTCACACCATAGGATTTCATCAACAGACTCAAAAGTTAGACTAACCTCAGGAGATTCTGCTCGAGCGTTACTGGAAGATTTTTTTGGAACGGTATTCCACAATTAAGGTTACAGTGTACCTTCGGGGGTGTCTCCAGTATAATAGCTCTAGCGTCTTAAGATTACACTTAATATACCTAAACCCAGATATCAAATTAAAGCTTAAAGAGCTGGCTATCTAAATAATTATGGAAACCATTTGGTAATAAAATAAATTGTCGAATTTTTTACGACGTCTAAATTCGAACGTCCGAATCAGCTTTCAAACGCTATAACTCAAAGCGATTATTATATTTTGCTAATTTGATTTGTTCTCGGACTTCCGGACACGAAGCGCTAAAAAAACGTGTCGGCGATTTCCCATATTCAATTGTAGTGAAAAGTTACAGAATATTTTCGAAAAGGGGAGAAAAAAAATTGGAATGATCGCATGGAAATGGCTCTTGACGAAAAAGGTTTCGGAATTAAGAAATTCGCCGACACGTTTTTGTTGATTATATGTTAGCCTAGCTTCTGTCCAAATTTAAGGAAAATCGAACAAATTCCCTTTGAGTTGTAGCTCTTTAAAGTGTCCCCAACAAGCGAAAAATTAACTTTGAGAAAACGGCGCTTAAAAAAACATATCGCTTAATAAACAAACTCCGCTCACAAAAGTTATACTGTCATTTCTCCGTCAATTTTCACTATTTTTCGATACTTTTTGTTTTGGATGGAAGTTCATTCTGTAAACTTTATTTTAACGCCAAAAAAAATTTTTCAATAAATTTTCGATCTGAAGGTACACTGTAACCTTAATCAGAGACAAACCATCTAAAAAGATGTTTAGAAAAGCACTTTTACGCTGGTATCTTGCTCAATACTAATGAAACATCACCTTTTTTGAATTTTACCGAGCTATTTTTATAAGCTTTCCTTTACTTTTTTACTAAAAAATTACAAGTTTTTTGTTCTACTGACGTAACTTAAGGGGCACAATATTAGTTTATCTAGACGTGCCCCTCTCCTCTCCTTCCTATTTTCATGTGATTTTTAAGTGGTGTAATTTTGTACTGTATGTTTTCTTTTCTTGAAAATTTTATACTTTTTTAATTACTTTTCTTTTTTCACCTTATATTCAATTCTGTATTATCATCTGTTAAGGTTTGGAGAAATAAATAAATGAAAAAAAAATGAAAAACCAATTTTAACTTTTTTATACAACAACTGTAAAATTTATATCAATAATTTTATTACATGTTTATACTAAACAATGGTTTCAAGGGATATTTGGCATAAATACTACAAATTACAGTACTAGTAAATTAAATTTAAGATTTACAGACATCAAAATTCAAGAAAAAAAATCATTTTGTTAAATACTGAAAAACAAATGGTACCATGCAAAAGTACTGCTGAAGAGGTTTCATTTAAATGGTCACACCATAGGATTTCAACAACTGACTTAAAAGTTACATGTAGAACCACACTACATGTCTCCAGCTGTACCGTTCAGTATTTTCTATGTGACGTATGGCAGAATAGGCAGAAATTTCTGAGGGGTTGGGGGGTGTCCACATGAAAAATTTGTCTGGAGGGTAAGGAAATTCATTGAAAAATTATAAGCAAGGCACAAGGTAAACTTATCATACATAGGTGAATTGTTTTGACAATCACGAAACAAAACAAACGATAATAGTGATCTTTCATGCAAAAATGATACAAACGGCAAAATGCATGGCTACTAAACGGATGAAAAAACGGATGGCCAAGCCATTTCAAATGGTTACCATGAACGGACGAACCCGCTGAGGAGCAATTTTGAATGGATGAAGTTGAATGGCTGAACAGCAGAAGAAAAGTTTCGAATGGATGAAGTTGAATGACTGAACAGCAGAAGAAAATTTTTGAACAGTCACAGTGAACGGCTGAACAGCAAAATCATAATTCTGAATGGCTGGCTGTGAACGGCTGAATGGCTAAAAAATTATTTTGAATGGCTCCCGTTGAACGGCTAAACGACAGAAGAAAAATTTCAAACGGCTGGCTGTAAACGGCTAAAACGGCTATAAATTGTGAGCCAACAATCAAGAACACAAAGGGCTATACAGTTCCGAAGAAATTTGACCGACAGCTGCAAAGGTGATCTTAAAATGATAAGATGTCAATATCAGCAAGTTGTACATGTGTAATATGCCCATGAAAAAAAAATTATCCTGATTTTTAAAAAATACAAATGGTTATACAATACAATAGCTAGTGTGACCTAGTGTGCCAAATGCCCAAACAAAAGTGGTTGAAAACAGGTTGAAGATCAGAGTTTTCTGACAACAAGCGTGCAAAACCAAAATGATCGATTTTTGTTTGGGTCATTTACACTCAGTTGCCAACAGCAATTAAAAATAATGTTCACATTTACTGAACACTTTATTAAGAACAATAAAACCATCAGATTAATACTGTTCGAGCACTGAACACTATTAAACCAAAGCATAACAGTTTAACTCAGCTGCGTTTTGCTAAAAGCATTCTGATTGGTTTATTTTAGTTATTGGCCCTCTGACTGACTTAGTCGTGTAATAAAGACAATTATTCACTAAGTCACACAATAGATTGACACATGTTGGATAAGAAACGTCTTATGAACTGTGTATCATCATTTAGGGTCTACAATATTTTCGTCTAACTCATAACTTCTTGAATTTAAGCTACGTAAGCTAAGCTTATGTTTGGTACCTCGTCACGGCACTGTTTCTCGCACATTTGACAATACCAACTTAACTTCTGCGATCCTTTAGCCTTTATCCTGTTTGCTATGGCTTTTGGAGTTAACGGTCCTTCCTTTTCTTTTCCCATACTGCAAAGATTTAGCTAGAAGAGCTTCAGTTTTATTTGTCCGCCATTGGAATACCAACATTCAATGCGAGCTGTGCCCGTTCCAGTTTCCAGCAGCTGCTTGAGCCCGCGGTATGTAGGGCTGGTGACAACACCTTGACTATAACTTGTTCTTGACATACAGTAGAAGTTCCCGATCATTCAAAATGCGAAGCCAAGGTGGTTGCTTTGAGAGTTCAGACCACAAGGGTCTTAACTTTGAATCAAATGAATCAGTGTAGTAATTACAATTCTCTTGGCGCAAATTGAAGGGACAAAATTGTCGTTTCATTGAACTTGTTCTGTCATAATTCAATTTTGCAAAGTCATATTCATGCATATATTTCTAAGTTTCCCTTGGGAATTACCTGCTTATCTTTTGTACGTTAGGGACCGTTCATTATTTATGGGAGGGGGGGGGGGGGGGGGTGATGGGTGAGAAAATGGGGGGACCTGAAATTTTAGCCACTGCAAAAGGAGGGGTCCTGGGGAACTTTTTTTGTTATCGAGGGGGGTCTTGAAATGTCTTAAATAAAAAAAGCGAAAACATAACTACAGTGTACCAATAAGAGTGGGCACCCCAGATTTTATGGTTGGGAGCCTATAAGGGAAAATCCAAAATGGCAGATGGAGGTTTGAGAGAACTCGTGTCCTTGTAAGTTAGAAAAATTATTTCAGGCAGCTTTACTGAAATGGGTAGGGAAAATTGCATAATTTTATTTAGGTATCAAAATATGTAAAGGATTTATGGAGTGGGCCACACACCTGCACCAACAGTTTTGAGGAACACACCCCGGGTATTATATCAGCTTATATAAGCATAGGCTTTCAGCTAACTTGCGCTTGACATAACGGATGGCCCTTTTGTCCTAACAATTAACCTCATGACACACAATGGATATTGGAAGAAACTTCTCAACTCAAGATATTCTCTCCCATGTTAAAATGGAGCCACTGTCCTTCGAATAATTGTCTACCTTCTCTCCATGAATGATCCCAAGGGAGTGACTCCCATATAAGAGTGACAGGTGTTATCGTCGAACCTTTTATGGGTTAAAATTCATGGTTTGGTACCACTAAGGGTCCCGGGGGGGGGGGGGGGGGGTACTTGGGTCAACTTTTGCTGGGTATGTGCCGCTGGCCTCTCAGAGCCCCTACCCCGTTACAGTCTATTTTGTGGCCAATTATAGACCCCATCTTAGTCACTTTTGAGTAAATGTAAATTTCGCAATCCCAACTTAGTCACTTTCTGTTTAGCCATCTACCTTGAGTTCGGAACCCTTTTATCTAGGTCATCCTGAAATGAATTGACACATTTTTTAAATCAGGAGATTTTACTCGTCACCTACAAACCTTCTGGTACATTTGTTAGCCGAAAATATTTACAAGCTACAACTAACCAAAAAATACTTGCCAGAATTTTCTTACCCCAAAAAATCCCAACAATTTGCGACCCCATTCTAGTAACTCTATTGAAAATGCAACCCCATTATAGTCAATCCAGTCGTGAAAATGCGACCCCATCCAGCGGCACATCCCCATTAGCCCATTACTAGGAAATACCCCCACCCCCCCCCCCCGGGCTAAGGGTGTTAGAATCGAAAATGGCCACTGTCAAGTTACTTTGATACCTTTTAGGGTATCCAGACAGAAAAATATGCTGATAGGAACAACTCTTAAGAAAGAAAAGGTACCTCTTACAGGTTAAGATTGATGTGAGCCACACATACAAGATGAGTTTCAGGCAACCTCGTTCCCAGGGTCTCTCATCTTCCCGTTCCAGGGGGTGGGAAGATGAGAGACCCTGGGAATGAGGTTGAGTTTTGGGTACCTTTTTAAAATTGGGGGGGGGGGGGGGGGGCTATATAGCGCTAATTTTCCTTCACCACCTTCCTCTTTTTTGGGAACTAGAGGATCATTTGAGTGAATGTGATGATGAGCGTAATTGATTTTTTAATTTTCTCAAAGAAAAAATAGAATATTAAAATAAACAAAAATTGAAATTCATACTTCAATTTTGCAGAAATGAAAGTGTAATTAATAAGAATCAAGAAGGCACGTAAATACTAGCAGTAATCACAGATTATGGAGACGCATTCGAAGGAATTTCTGGCAGAAATGAACCCCTGAAAAAAAAAAACAACAATAGGGGCGGCCATTTGGAAGACCGTCTACCTTAAAATCTCAAATTTTACTGCACATAAACCACAGGACAACCAACACGAAATTAGGATTGCATTCTTTGAATGCGATAAAACATTTTTTTACCTGTTTTATAAAATAAATGACCAAACTATTTTTTTAATATTTCTATACAGTTAAGATAAATTGCTTTGGCCAATGAAAGTGTCTTGTTTACTCATAATTATTATTTATCAGCTTTTACCTCAGTTGTTTTGAGATGTCTCTTTAAATACAAGGAATTTCCTTATATCAATAAAGCATTCCGCAATATTAAATTATCCCATTGCCATCGAGGTATTTCCTCATACTTAGGTATTCCTTCCTCATAATGACGCAGTATTCCTTCATGCTAACAATAAATTCTCGCCATCCCCCCATGAAGGTAAGGGAGCATAAAATGCCACATTAATCCTTAGAATAAAATTATTCCTCCATATTAAATTATCTCATGGGGGGATGAAGACATTTCCTCAAACTTATTTAGTATTCTTCTATGCTAATAAGGTACCATATTTCCTGAATAAATTTCCTTTGGATAATCATTGCCCCCCATTACCCCTGGAATTGAGGAAACTATTTCTAATATCTGCACCTAAACTTTTCTTTGAATGACCTCACAAGTAGATAATAAAGTTATTGCCCTTCGCTATATTGCACACTAAAATCTTCCATGTATCTACAAGGTATTTCCCTATTCCCTCATACTTAAGGGGAATTCCCACATACAAGTGAGGTACAAGTCAACAAATGTGGTATTGTGGCATGTAAAGTATTCCTCCATGCTACATCTCAGTGTAAGGCCGTCATGTTGTTTCCTTAATTAGACAAGAAACTTTACTCCACATCGTCTCTCTCCACCCAGGTGTATAAATTGGTACCAGCGACAAAATGCTGGGGGAAAAATATGCGAAGTACTAGCATCCCATCCAGGGGAGAGTAGCAACCGAAACCGGGCTAAGCTCCGGCCATGTGGGCCATGTGTAGTTCATGTGCCACTTTATGTTTTATCCTGGATGGTATGCAAATCCATTGCCAGATTACCCCAGCAATATGTCCCCGGTACCCATTTATACACCTGGGTGGAGAGAGACAATGTGGAGTAAAGTTTCTTGTCTAAGGAAACAACACAACGGCTGAGACCAGGCTTGAACTGGAGACCACCAGGTTGAAAGTCTGAACATGCTATATTAACTACAGGTCCACTGGGCCTCTAAGGGATTTGGGGGGCTAACTGTTTCTTGTTGAAGTGGCAAATATTTCATGTTTTATGGTAAATAATGCAAAAGAAAACATTTGTGATACAATGCAATATATAGACAAGCTTTATTAGAAGCTAGTTATATTAAAAAATGGTTGACAAGGATACATGTAGTCTGTGACTTGTCCAATTTTTACTTACTCCTTTGTAAGAAAAAAGTCTTTGGCTGTTATTCTGTTGCAGAGCCATGCCAGAGCAAACTTCACTGCCGAGCGTCCAAATACATCTGGGTAAAAGATGTATTTAGTGGCAGTCATTGTGACAAAGTTTCCGTCCTGTAGTGTAATCCCACGGCTTGAAAAAAAGATCCCGCCATCTGGGACAAGTGGATTTTTCCGTGGGGCAAGTAACTTTTCCTGCTCACTTGCCTAGGCTAACTAATGATTTTGAAACTAAAAAGTAATTTTGGCAAGCAGATAATGGCAAGTTGGAATCAAAGTTTTTTTTTCAAGCCCTGAATCCTCAGCAAATTATCTTGTTATTTTTAGACTGGTTACTGCAAACTGTTTTAGCATCCCTATGAAGTATGTCGATTACTCAAAACTGCACTTGTTGACCCAATTAAATCTTATTTCCTTTTTCTTATACAAATCTCAGTAGAAACTAATTATTAAATGGCTGTGAAGCATTTTATAAATCTTGAATATTTTATAGATATTTTCCACACATTTATATATGCAAGCATTTTAAATCACAAAAAAGCATAAAATGATAAAAATGAAATAATAAAATGAAATGAAAATACAAAAATTAGCACGACATTTCCGAAGTTTTTTAATATACGAGTACATGTATTTATAGATATATTCCGAATATTAATATAAACATTTCCGAACGTTAAAAATATAAACAAAGCCATGTCACACAGAGAGCAAATAAACACTTCATATCGGAAATGCATGTTATTCGTTTGCGTTTTCAGTAACCAAAGAAGAGGACCGCTTTTCTTTCTGTCGTCTGTTACAAAACCAGACACGAATGACCTCTTTGTCGAACTGAAGATCTTCTGCTAGTGCAGTGATTTCTTGTGCGGATGGTTTGGGATTATTACAGAAGTGTTCTTCAAGAACGCTCTTGACTGCGTTCTCAATGGAGGTTCTCTTCTTACGTTTTCCCGCGTGGGACGCCGCTCTATCGACCCCGCAAGGGATTCCATTGTTGTTGTTTGTCTCCTCAAGCCATTTTGCCAGCAATGGTTTAAGCTTACACATGTTCTTAAAACTCAACTGCAAGGCCTCGAAGCGACAAATCGTGGTCTGGCTAAACACGTTTCCGTAGAGTGTACCCAAAGCCATTCCAACATCCGCCTGGGAGGATCCGAGTTTGATCCTTCGCTGTTTAAATTCCTTGGCAAACTTTTCCAGGTCGTCGGACGAAGGAGTCGTCGCCTCTTGATCGCTGTCGTTTTCGCAAATCGTTTGCGGCTTTTGCGTGGAATCGCCTTGCAGATGGACATGAAAAACAACACCGTTGTTGGAGCTGTATGTTTCAGGAGTAACAGCCGTTTGATCCGCTTGCATTCTGTCGCTAAATGTGGATTAAACCAGCGAGATACACCTCGTGAGGAAACCTCATGTGTTTTTACAGCCAATGTGCTTATCATGACAGGGAAATTTGGAATGCTATCCCATGAACACTTGCGCAAACGCGCGAAAATCCCCCGAATAAATTATGCAGGCTGACACAGGGCATCCAAGCTTTTGATTGACATGGTGAGAAGCGAAAGCAAACATTTAAAGTTGCATTCTTTTAGATTATTTTTATTCTTGCTTAGGAATAACACAATATGCGCAAAATCGATTCCCAACTTATTTCAACCATACTTCTCAAACTCATTAATAATTCATCTGGTTTAAACAAAGAAATTCATAAGAATGACAATGGATTGGAATCCCGATCTTAATTAGCATAGATTTTGGCAATTTTATTCCTTCGTTTTCTCTGTATTTAACAATCAGTTTGTAACGGCTGTATTAAAGACTCGAAATAGTGTTTCATCAGGTATCCAAACAGTTATAAGTTACCTAAGAAAAAATTGGCTGCACCTCGTTTTTTTAAACCCACTTATCGATGTTTTGATATCCTGATGAAACACTCTTACTCGTGTTTGATATATTACTCCCCTCCCCTCCCCCCTTGTTTTTCAACCCACTTATCGGTGTTTTGATATCCTGATGAAACACTCTTACTCGTGTTTGATATATTACTCCCTCCCCTCCCCCCTTGTTTTTCAACCCACTTCTCGGTGTTTGGATATCCTGATGAAACACTCTTCCTCGTGTTTGATATATTACTCCCCTCCCCTCCCCCCTTGTTTTCCAACCCACTTATCGGTGATGAAACACTCTTCCTCGTGTTTGATATCAATTTACAGTAGGAGCCTATTAATAAGCTCTTGATTAAATACATAGTTAATTATGGATCCTCTTGGTCAAAAGAATGTACAGAATGTTAAGTGGCGGTCGGTATTTCAACTAAACCATCAACTTTTACAAAGGAACACAATTCTGCACTTTCCGAGTAAACTGCAACAACCGCCAAACGGTGATATCGAAATACGGGTGAATAGTCGCTTTCAATTCAAGAGGTTAAAAACAAAAAAAAAAAAACACCAGCGTTTAAAGAAGTCTCGGTCGCTTGCGAGAGGTTTCGATTTTGAAAGAATATTATGAAGGTGAACGAACCGTAGACGATTACGAAGTGACCGAAGTGACAGACCTTGGTCAGCAGAGTCGGAAAATCTAAGATACGTTGGTGATTTGCAAAATATAAATCATTTTCATAAAAACAGAGTTTTATTCCCAAAGGATGGAAACCGTGCAAACCGGCACCAGTCTCCCGGAAGTCCCTTGTGAGAGCCAGAGGTGGTCGCACATAACTTGCGATCAGGGCCACTTTTAGCAGCGTTTCCCGTGGGGGATGGTTTATACAGCCTGATCACAAGTTAGTTGCACACATGGAGTTACGATGTATTGTTTTGTATTTCCGTCTCCATAGCAACCCATCCCTCTCAGCCGGCTGAGCTAAGAATGAGGAACTCAATAATTCCTCGTGCCCAGGACCCTACTACAGCTAACAGAAATGGAACAAAACTTTCAGAACAGCGAAAGTCGTGAACGAAGATCAGGATCCTGTTAAAATGTACGTTGGATCTGGCGAGAGACCAAATAAGTTTGAACGAGAAACAAAACTAAAAAGAAGTCCGAGGACCTACTGTACAGCTGATACTACGTAATATTGGTTATACATTTCACCATATTTCGGCTGCCCAAAACCAGCCTTCTTCAGGTAATAGATGGAACTAAAGTTTTACAAAAACTTATATATTATATAAAAGGAAAAGGAGTGACGGGAAATGACGTACATGTACATGGTAGCAAGATAACATAAATAAAACAATAGAAAAAACGTTTAATCGTAGTTTACAATTCATCACCCTTGGTAAGGTTCAAGAGTTTTAGCTTCTTCATCTAAAGGATAAGCTTCCCTGACTCTACGTATTGAGTCACGAGATGAATTATTTCTAGTGGAATACGTTGCATGTCAGTGTTAGCCGGAGTGAAATATAAAATATCAGCAAGACCACAGCGAAAAACCGTTGAGTGGTGCCGGATCTCCCAGTTGTAGACCTGGATTAGTACAATAATTACTTGTATAAAATCAGAAAACGGCAAACTGATCCTTACGGCAAGGCGATGAAGGAGTAAATAAAAGAATAAAACAAAATTTATATTTAAACGAATTTGCCCAAGTGAATTTAGCCGGAGTGGTTAGCATAAGACAGAAAATGTTCAGAGGCAGTAGGTTTAATAATATCTCTGCAGTGATCAGAGGAAAGTAGTGTATAAAGATGTTTGTGTAATATATGAGAAAAAAAATGCGAGGAAATGCGAGAAAGTGTGGGGTTATATGTAACAACTAAAGGAATGACGTCAGTCGAGTCTTTATGTTTGGTCTGTAGCGGGCGTTGGTACGAAAAATGTCAGCAACGCGTAGAAACTATAACCTCGTCAGAACAAATGCGGCGGAGACGAATAGTTAGACTAAAAGGAATGAATTTTTTAGTATGTAGCTAGGGGATGACAGGATGAATTGAAAAGATGTTGGTGTTTGTCAGTAGTTTATGTCAGGTGTATAGATCAGTTTCTATTATGCCGTCATGTAGAGATATAGACCGCGAGCTGCCGCCCTTTTCTCCTCAGTGCCACTGTAATTATGCAAATTGCTGTAAAAACGAGAAGGGATTGGGGCTAGTGCCGCTCGTATGTCACGCCAGTCTCGGATCGATCGCGCTCGACTGATTTAAGGTGGCTCCCAACAGTTTCCAGCACTTTCCAAGACTTAGATCTTGATGGGTCATTAAAACCACTCTTTATCAGTTGATGCTACAATCATGATATCACACGAATGCCCAATGATTGGTGAACACGTTATTATCATTTTTGTGACACAATAAGTTACTATAGCAATAGAAACACCCTTCATTTTACCTTTAAGTGTTAATAACTCAAAAATGACTCGGTGAACCCCATTTTTTTATTGTTGAATTTTGATCAGTAGGATAAGATGCAACGTTTGGCGAAGTTTAAAAAAATTCTGTAGGTAGGGTTTAGAGCCACCTTAAATTTTCGAAAATTTAAGGTGGCTCTGAACCTCAATGACCCATCAAATTCTAAGTCTTGAAAAGTGCTGGAAACTGTTGGGAGTCACCTTGAAGAACAAAGAAACCCCAATATACCCCTGTAAGTTAAACATTAACTTACAGGAGATAAAAATAAGAGACTGCTCCAGGTCGACTTTTCGACTGCTCGCAGTCTAGTAGAGATAGCGTGACGTCAAGAAAAGGGACATGCGCTTGTATTCAGAAACGCGGGCGGTTGCATTGTATGTGCATGCGCAAGCAACCTCGTCCCCAGGGCCTTCTCCGCTTTTTTTAAATTCAAAATAGCGCCATTTTAAATAAGTCCCTGGGATCCCTAAGGATATTTTTGTCACTGTCGACAGCAAATGCCCATCAGTGTGTAACGAAGGAAATCTCAATTATGTAAGGGTCATGCAAGCAAGAGTTTCGTGTCTATTTTGCTTCGTTTGGCCCTGGTTGTGCAGACTAAAACTAAGTAACCACAAATACGCTCCACTTATCACAAACACGAGACAAAAATGAACAAAGTATGCTTCCCGTTCTAAAGCGAGCCGAGATTCCCTTTGGACGTGTGTGAATGCTGTTGCATTGGGTCATTAATTTTTGTTTGCGCTTAATTAAAAGCCTTTCGCTCATTACAGTCAAAGTGCCAAAATAAAAACGTGGAAAAAAGTGGCATGATACCATTGCATTTTGCAACGAAAAACAACGCGGACATCACTAAAGGAAACTACTTTTCAAGAGCTTTCATTTGAGTGGTCACATTGCAGGATATAGTGCCGATTCCATCCACAGATCCATAACTTAAAAGAACAGTGATAATTGCCAAAGGTTTGACATGTCCATCAATAATACTATTACAGACACCACTTATTCTTAAAAATTTGCGGAACGAAACTCGAGTTCTAAGGGAATTTGTGAGGTCACGAACGCATCTGTCTCTCGTCACTTAGTGCTTTGAATTCTTTCAATGGCCTGATAACCAGTAAAAAGTCAAGTTGGACTGTCAGGCTTGCCCGCGTAACAGGGGTATCAATGTCCCTTTCGCCGCTTATAAACATCTAATCTAAAATACGTCCCTTACACCCTGTTGTTGGTTACGGGTTTGCACATAACTAAAACAACATGGAAATACTGAGAGAGAACCCAGAGAAACATTACACTTTTGGCGAGGAAATTGCAAGGTAGATTTACTTTTCTCGAATGTATTTTGTTATACACATTGCACTTTCACTGAAAAACCAGAAGCTACTCAGAATGTTTGAAAAATGTAACGCTTGCGGCTTACGATGCTAACGCCAAAAAAGAGGCTAAGGGTTTTATTTACGGTAAGCCTAAATTCCACTCGAAAGAGCTTGTGAAAGTTTTTGAATAATATTTTGTTTTCATTTTTGGCGTGTATTTTAATCACTGAACGACAGCTGGGCTTGTTCATGCTTTCAGACACGTAGCCATACACCGTAACGACATAAAAGAAGATTGAAGACAGTGCAAGCGAAACGGATGTGTAGTTTACCTAACACATGTCCAAACACTATTACAACTCAAAGTTAGCTTTGAACTTAGCATTTTTCCCGAAAGATACAACCCTTTCATTTTAATTTCCTTTTCTTTCTTTTTCACTTGTGGGATGGGCTTTAAGAAGTAATCAATGGTTCAATTAGGGCCTTTCATTTGATAAGCTTGGTATAAGCACATTATTTTAGTTAAGCGAATAAACAGCGGCTGTTTTCAATTGATGCCTCAAACTGAAAATCAATCTGCTTTGCAAAGAAGCATAAACGTTCGAGGACGACTCGTCGATTTGAGCAACTCTTTGTCTTGTTGTTTATATTACTCTGACTTAAGCTTTGCAGGAAAAAAATATACAAAAATGTATTTTGTTGACCCAGAGGTCATCAAAATCAATCTGGGCTCTTATTTTTCTTTGACATTGCAAGCACTTGTTTCCGAAATGGGAAGCAATTAAGCTCTTGTTACGTTACGGGAAGTCTGACATCTCCGAGCCTTGCTCGCATTCATGGGGTTAAATCCTGATCCTTTTACCTTCGCTGACAGAACTCACTCTCATCTGGAATTGATTTGAGGAAGTATTTTGCCACTGTCTCGAAAATAAATCGTTCATAGCACATTACCATAATGGCTGACCGTCAAAGAGAATGTGTAAGTTTGAAAAGTTACCTTTTTGGGAATTCTTTTTCACAGTATGTTATAATTGGATAGAACGTTTGAAATTCTGATTACACGCGATAACGTACAAATTAGCTACTCGAGAAAAAAAACCAAGAGACCCTTTAATGAAAAAATGGATTCCTGAGTACACCTCAGGGTTAACATGTCAATATAAACCGCTTTTCACTCCTTTAAACATTCAGGTAAAAGCCTTTACAAATTATTGATC
The DNA here is from genome assembly GCA_022457155.1 of Cladopsammia gracilis. NCBI lineage: Eukaryota > Metazoa > Cnidaria > Anthozoa > Scleractinia > Dendrophylliidae > Cladopsammia > Cladopsammia gracilis. Next base: position 55,215 of record JAJGOT010000958.1, read on the forward strand.
ATGCAGTGCTTTCTGTTTAATGTCGCACATGTTCAAACACAAATCGTACCTTTGAAAGGGAGTATCAGATTGATTTTATCCTTTTAATCATGCCTATGTCATTTCCAGACGTTTGTATCTGGACGATCCTTCTAGCTCTTTCCGCGTTGTCTATGTACTATCTATAAATCTGGCGTCTCCCAAATCAACCTTTTCTTTCATATCTGCCACACTTACCAAATGGTGAATTGTTATTATAGTTAGGGCTGGCTAGGTCCCACACGTTTTAGGCGGGGCACCGCTTGGACTAATAACTTGACATCTACCCCATCTTGGACAACAGGTGAATTCTTTACCTCATCTTAGGCTGGCAACGAATCCCACAAGCAAAATGTGATAACTTACATTCCGAGTATTTTACGTTTGTTATGCAATCTGAATAAGCACTTTGCTTGAATGTTGTCATATCATGTTGTTATTTGATATGTCACACACATCATCACATAACTGCCATTATTTAGCTGCCAGTGTGCGTTGCTCGAAAATGTTTTCCTTTAGCTGTGCGCTTCGGGGATTTTTAGTTTTTGCAAATAATAAAACCCAAAGCCTCAAGTCGGGCTTTCGTAGTTGCAATATACGTTTTTTCCAAGAGAGTTTGCTTGCAGGATATTGTTTTTCAAAATCACCCCTCCCCCTCCCCTAAAAAAACAAATGGTTCTCCCCTTAGTATAAATGACACAAATAGCTAGAAAAACAAATGAACTCCATATAAATCGAAAATTAATGCTTGGCAAACCTAGTATTTTAATTTTGAAATTTGAGCGTGATATGCTTGCCATCCAGTCATAAATTCTTTGAAAATTGCATTTGCATTTTTTGAAAGCTAATTAATTTCTCCGAGAATTTTTAACATATAAAACTAATATTTACACTGATGACCAAGTGTGACAGGCTCTTATAGTTAACCGAAGTTAAGACAATGAACAGTAGAAACCACAACTACAAACCAATGAGAGGTGCCGGATCTGTGACAAAGATCTGGATCAGTAGAAAAACTTGAATAAATGTAAAATAACACGGCAAACTGATCCGTACGGCCGAGGAAAGATTGACTCAAGAAAAATAAAGTAAAATAAAAGATATATATTTTGTGCCCGATATTTCGGTTTGAAACACAAACCTTCGACGGGGGCTAAAATAAAAATGAGTATATACTTTAATATAGTTACAATTTTAAAAGTTTAAAATATGGAACCAAGAAACATGATAGGTTACTACATTGACAGGTAAATAAAAAAGCGTCCTATGATTAACTGACAAATATAATAGTTAATGCAGTCCATTTCCTCTAGCTTAGTGTTTTATTTATGCGGAGGTAAAATGTAAACAATGATGTTGGCAAAGATTCGTGTATTGCATTTTCATGCCCGAAATTAGAAAGGAAAAATTACTAAACTGAAATTCAAGCCGGAAAACGGGTAGCAATACAATTAAACTAACTTCTGAATAAATAGGTAACTTATCCACGAATAACTGACTACAATTTTAGGTTCAACATTTCTTGGTAGTTTATGTGTAAATTAAATTTTCGTAACATTTTGGCGGGAACCGCACACGTGTTTCGCCAACCTCGTTCCCAGGGCGTGCGAGTGATCCGAACCGCCATTTTGAACGCAGAGAAGGTCCTGGGAACGAGGTTGGTGTATCGCTTCTGACCGCTGTATTTGACACAGGCCAAATTTTAAAGTTTGTGACATAGGAGCCTGGCGATTGCTTAGCAACGTTCTGGCAGGTACCACTGATCAAAAACCCTGATGATTCTAAGTATAAATTGCGCTCTTGTCGAAAAACGCAGACTCAGCGCAGCTCTGATCCAATGTCGTCTCCTCCTTCATGTTCTGTTCAAACAGAACCGAATGCAGTTCTTAATCGCTGGCCAAGTCATTCTCGTCCCCAGGAGCAGCCTGGTCCTTCTAGCCGATGGACCCTGAGCACGACGACCAGCGGCTAAAAGGGCCAAGCGGCGGCTCTGGGGACGAACAAGGTCTGACAGAAAAGAGCCACGCCTGTTTTGATGTTACAGTCCAACCTCCACGTGCAACTTCCTCTCCCTACCAACCACCTCTCCTAAAGGCCCGGCCAAACGAACGCAACATTTCAACCCAACATCTTGCAACATTGTTGCGCGCAACGTGTGGCCATCCCGTTGCAACCTGTTGCAACATGTTGGATGGTGTTGGATCAAATTTGAAAATGGTGTTGAAAATGTTGCGTTCGTTTGGTCGGGCCTTTAAGCGACCACTTTTCTAAAATAACAATTTTTTCCCAGTCAAATCATTATAGCCGTAACCGCTCGTAAGCGACCGCGACTACTTTTACCGCTGGTAATTTTTCTACCGTTTTTAACCTCTGGCGATCAGACGTAAAATAAGTAATGTGCTACAGTACAACTTCAATACAACGAAAATTTTGTCGCTTGCATCAAAATCGCTATATGATAAAATAGTTTTCGCTGATAGGTAATTTGTAAATTGAAATCACTACAGGTTCATGTTTTAAAGTGCCTATAACTCTTAAATACATATTTTCAGAATCAACTCTACACACATTGAATACTTAAATGGTGAAATATTTCTTGTTTTGAACGTCGCTTTATTAATTTATAAAGATTTGAATTTACAAAATGTTAATTAGATGACGTCAACTCGGGACATTGCCATTATTTCTAAGCCAATTTACAATGCGCAGTTTACAGCTTGAGGATAATTAATTTGATAAATACTAAAAATAAACTGTGGATAGTCAATTAATTCGCAAAAAATATTAATTGGAGGTGAAAACAAGTAGTTGTATGATAAATGATTCCCGGGTTGACGTCATCTAATTAGCATTTTGTAAATTCAAATCTCTATAACTCAATAACGCAACGTTCAAAACAAGAAATATTTCACCATTTAACTATTCAATGTACGTAGAGTTGATTCTGAAAATATGTATGTAAGGGTAATAGGCACTTTAAAACGTTAAGACCGCCTATGGTCTGACCTTAACCGCGGTCAAACGAGAGAAATTTGCAAAAGTTAAGCAAAGTACTTAAAAGTTAAGGTTGTCATTTTCACTGCTTAAAGTTTAATGTATTGCCAATACACTGTCAATTTACCAAACGTTTTGAAAGTTTACCAAAAAAGTTCTAAGCGTTTAAAAACGGTGAACTGCAGAATTGTCGGCGCCATTTGCCAACATAATTTTGATCAGGCGCAAAGAGTTTTGGCCCGTTTACAACGGGAAAAAACTCATCATTTTGAGAAAAATTAAAAGATAGTAACGTCGACTAATTTTTTATACATCCTTGCCCATATTTTCATTTAATATTAAATATAATCCCACTAAATAAAACGAAAAACGCCTCGGACGTTTGACCGCGGTGGAGGTCTGACCACTCGTAATCGACCACCTTAACTTTGCATTTTGGATGGTCGCTCGCGCTAACTATTTATGCGCATCCTTACTGCGCACGCAATTCATGTCGCAACGCTATGCTACGTCATGCACAAGCGCGCGCTCAAGAGAAGAAATCTAAGCACATAAAGGGCTGGTAGCCGTTGCGTTAACTTTATTTAGATTTAACTCGCTTGGATGGTCGGTGACCCCCGATTTTTTTTTTTTTTTTTTTTTTGATAGATAATCTCGACAGATCGTGAAAAAATGAACAAAAAATCAAAGTAGGAAGTTTAATTTTGTTTCCATTTTTCTACCCGCGCGACATCGAATCCTGCCAGCTTGCGGCTGTCAGAGTTTGCAAATGCTGTCCTTAAAGATTAAATTTACTTTAAGGAACGTCACCAGTTGAATGAATTTGCTGAACAGACCTACTCGCATAAAATTTAGGAAAGAAAGTTGCATTTTAGAGATTCATTTGCAATATTTTTAGACTAACAGACATCGGGGTCATATCCAGTAAGGAAGACCAATTTTTCAAAATTAGGGTCGCCTTTCAGATATCTTATCTCGGAAATGAAATTGGTGACCCCCTCATTTTTTTGCATTTCTGACACGAATAATTCATAACCTAGCTGTAACAAAAGTTTTATAAAAATATCAATGTTAGAAGATTTTCGCGCGAAAGTCCTTAAGTGAGGTTCAACTGTACTTATTTAACAGAGGGAAGTATGCAGTGGTTAAGGCCTGCTCCGACAAGAAAACAAGGAAGAAGCTAGTGGCCAAGTTAATCAAGTACGACGCAGAAACTGAAAAAAATGCGAAGCAAGAGTTCGACATCATGAAGACATTGAAACACGACAAACTGCTGACGGCTAGGGATGGGTACATTGTTCAAAAATATGTGGTCATCTTTATGGATCGGTGGGTATTGCAGTCCATCTTGGTTTACAAAACCTCTTTAACCCTGTTAACTCTTAATAGCGGCCGAGTTCAAATTTTCAAACAGTTGCAACTTATTTTTGTGGCGAAATGTTCAAAAACTAACAGCTCTATAAGAAAGTATTGCTATCTTGTGGTACTTTAGCCAGAAGTAGAGACGTTGTTTTGGGCGGGTAAACGCGGTGAATTTCATTGCGAAATGTTTAGTGACATTTCAGTGCCGTGAAAACGCAGCGTAAAAGGAAAAGTGTCGCGGCTAAATATCGTGTTTTCATGATTATGGCTAGGAGTTTGCTTTAAGCTTGCGTTATTAGAGAGCTTAAGCAACCACGACGGCGACGGCAGCGAGAACGGCACAAAACAATAGGTTTAATGAGCAAAAACAACGCCTCTGTACATGCGTTTTACATTTTGGTACATTTCTTTGCCGTTCCTAGAAAACAAAAAACGTCAAATGATCAAATTATAGGTTTTGTGGAGAACGTGAACACACGATGGTTAATTTTCCTTTCTCTATTTGAACTGGAAAGCCATCCGGTCAAATTCAGCTCTTGGACAATCCAGTAACATTAGACAAACTAAACAAATTGGAAAAACTTGAAAGTAGTTTAAAATAGCGCGAATCCTTTTTTCAATTGACGTTTCCCTTGGCGTTGCCGTCGTCGTTGCTCAAGGTCCCTATTGTCTTGAGATAGGAGGACAATTTTGCCAAAGGAAATATGAACTAAAGAGACAAAAAATGGCTAAAATAGAATTCCACCAGTATGGCAATTTTGATTTCTTGACCGCCTGCCACGAAATCAAATTTGATGACCTGTTTTCTGACTTCCGTCCTTGTAATTCTGCCCCTCCAAACTACTACTTCTGTTTTGATCTATAGAATCTTTTTATCCAATTTAGCCTGGGAATTAAGTAAGCAAATTATATACCGCGATGTATAAAAAAGACGTGGCAAGCTACTGTAACTAGAGTTGTTGTCGTGTTTTGTTTCTGTTCAGTTAAGCCTTGTTTTGAAAAGACACCAAAGGGGGATCAGAGTTGAATTTGCCTATCGTATTCCACTAGACCATAGCTGATCATAGCCAGTCATAGCATGTTAGTGTTGACCAGGGTATTTTTATTCGTGTTAAAGGGTCGAGGGCAAAGAACTGCTTGATTACCTTGGAGACAAAACGAAAGCCAGCGAAGAGGACGCATCATTGGCGATTGCTCAACTAATTGAAACACTCACCTACCTACATAAGCAAAACATTGTACACCTCGATATCAGGGTAAGATAAGAATCCCGGGGGGACTAAGGCCTATATGTGAAAATTATAGGCTAGGGGTGATGGTGGAACATTTTGAAGGAAAACTACAATCAAGGACAATAGTGTTGGGACAAATTTGCATTTACAATGTTTTCCAATGCGTGCGACAGAAACACGGTACGCGCAAACGAGAAGTGTCCATTTCCCCACCCCTACCCCCTTACAATGTTGAGCCCGTGTAATAAAAATGATTTGTGGATTTCAACATTGTCTCGGGGGAAGGGGTGGGGTTGGTAAGATGGGGTTTAAACGAAAAACATGGCTTCATTGGTCAGTCACACTAAATTAGTAGTTAATAGGAGGACTTTGTAACATTTGTCCCAAGAACTTTTGTCCTTGATTGTAGGTACCAAAATAGCTGACCTTTTGTGTGTGTGTCTTCAATTTACTTCTATTTCTAAGAGGGATCAAGCCGGCAAAGCATTAGCTCGCACTCTCATAATTTGTATTTGCCAGGTCGGATGTATTAAATATTTTCTACTTTTCATGAAATCGTGTGTAGCTTATTCCTACCCTAAAAGAACTGGGAAGCGCAAAAACTGCAGCTGTGGCCATTTTAAAACTAACAACGCTTAAGGCGGGAACCAAAATCCGCTCGAAGGAAGACGTTTATCCCGCTGACTTTTACCATTTCCTCCGACGTAAATCGGCAAATTACGGTTAAAATATCAACTGAACCACAAAGTTTTCTGGGGAAACAATTAAAAATTAATTAAACTTATACAGTATCTCTTTCCCTTGTTGGGATGGAAAGTGAGCAAAATGTGTTCCATTTAAAAGTTTTTTCTGCTTTCAATGTCCCCTGAAAGCAAATTCATGCGCGAAACTTTCGCGCATGAATTTGAATTTCGCGCATAAATGGTAGGCGTTAACTAGTCTCTATTGGTAAATTAGAAAAGTCAGAACACTTCAGTCTTGGTAGCAAAATTAACCAACGGTTCGAGGTTTCGAGGATGCGAGTGAAAACCCAGATTACCCGCTTTTCTTTCCACTTGCGTCCCCGAAAACTCGCGCCTGCAGGCTTTAGCTTAAGACACGTTCTTGGCATGTTCTTAAAATTTCGGCCTTCGCATCAATTTTCTAGGTAACTGGGTCCATGTGTTGATTTATCTTACTTATATTTCAAACAGCCTGCGAACATTTTCGTGTCAAGGGATTTCAAGTTGACGCTTATCGATTATGGAAATGCAAGGAAGATCCAGTCCCCTGATGGGCAACTCGTGGACGCAGTCGGAGTGACGGAGTTTACAGGTGGATAATAAACAAACAAACATGCAACAAAAACGACTTTCATTTATAGGCAACAATACAGTCACTGCCTGACGTTTGTGGTGTTAAAAAGTTAGATATTTGGGGGTTTTAGTTTTTGATGACCATTCAAATGAAAGCCGAGTCAAAGCTATTGAGGAATACGTTCCTGTGGCATGAATAATAATGTTATATGCGCATTTAAAAAAACTGAATGCGCTTACAACGTCAGAAAAAGGAAATCTATAATCATAGAGTAAAAACATATCAAATGGTTAAGTCGTGACTCAAAAACTTCCCTAAATAAAAGTGCTTTAAGTGCTGTTTTTAAGAAGTTGCTAGGTAGAAGGTTCCACAATGTAGGTGTAGAGTAAGAGAAAGCACATTGGCCTTATGTCACAGAGTTAACAGCCGGAGTAATTAGAAATGAATAGGAGGAGGCTATATTCTTGAAAGAGGGTTGATAAATTCACTGGGGCTACTCCACGAAGACTATAGAAAGTAATAAGTATAATTTTCTGTTGCACAAAATTGACTTAACATACCCTCTGCAACTTAATGAGATGTGCGCATCGTCCATTTCAGCACCTGAGGTTCTCAACTTTGAATTGACTAATTGGGCAGCCGATATGTGGAGTGTGGGAGTGCTCCTGTACATCCTGTAAGTTTTAAATAAGGCCCTTCATTTTAAGGCCCATCATTTTATGCGCTTTATCCACACGCCGTATTCCACCTAAGAAGCAGTGTTAATAACAAATGACATACATAAGAGAAAATTAAGAGGCAGCCCATTAAGATAGAGTCCATCTGATCAAGATTAATCAGGGAGAAGGTTATTTTTAGAAACATTCAAATATTATATGAAAGAAGAAAATTGGGAATTTAGGGTACTTGAGGTGACGCTTTTTCAGATTCTCTTTTGCACTTAATAAACCCACTGAATGCTATTGTCTTAACCCTATTTAGACTGAGCTCATTTTGTTCTTATGGGACCGAGGGAGGGCGGAGGGTGGATTCCGTCTCTCCCCCTCCCGCCCTCCCCGCCTTTGTTCGGTAACTTTAAGAATATTAAAGCTATGGCTTTGAAACTTGCTGTAGTAGCTTATAGTCTGTATCTACGTTAATTGCAACAAAACTTGCATTGAAAAAAATACTGAATAACAACTGGAACTGTCGAAACATTCAGTTTCACGGACAATCGCTCACTTAACCCTTTAAGCCCTAAGATCTGATCAGCATGAAATTTCTCCTTGTAATATCAATGCCTTATAAATCAAAAAGGTCATGAGAATTTAGGACATGATCACACAAGATGAATTCTCTTGATATCCAAACAATTTCTCCCCCCTACTTCTATAGGAAATGTATAGGGACAAGAAATGAGAATTTAAATTTTGATATTAGGGCTTAAAAGGGTTAAAGGAGGTACAGTCAAACCTCCTTATACGCCCACTAATGGGACAGACCGAAGTGTCCATATTATAGAGGTAGGGATTGTATGAATTTTGGTCTCTTCGGTATCCTATGGGGGTGTCCGTAAGGAGAGGTTCCACTGAAACCGTTTATAAGAGATTTGACTGTATTCGACATCTTTTACCAATAGGCTACTTCGAAAAATACCATAATACTCTTTAAAGTGCAGGATTGGGTGGTGCTTGATGTAAGCCTGGTTTTTCCAATTTCTTTTGTTTTCAGCACGAACTGCACGTGCTATGCTTCAACTTCTTGGCAATTTGCACACGGTACACAATTGTATACGAACACACAATGCTATGCCCGAGCGTTCCTACATGTACTCTGAATTCCATTGTGCCATTCTTACAAAGGAGACTTGAATAATTACACCCCCGTGAGGCTGAGCCTGCACATAAAAGATTATTATGGTATTTTTCGAAATGGGCTATCAGAACTTGACGAAACTGGTAAAATGTTTGCGGGTTGATTGATTAAGGATTTAAACTTGTCAACAGATTGAGTGCTACCTTACCATTTACCGTGGAAGACGCTGGTGCTGATGAGGATGTTGATGAAAAAGTCGCCGCAAAAGTCCGAGCTGCGAATGTTATCATGCCAGACAATTTATTCCGTAACGCTACACAGGAGGCTGAAAATCTGATAAAGAAGCTTCTCGTTCGTCAGCCTGAGTAAGTCTCGGTGTTTTTAGCTCCTTTGTATGATCTTTACCAGTTATTTACAGCAAACAGAGTGAACGTGATGATATAATCAAAGGCTCCCATGAAACAACTGGTGAAGACGAAACGCTCTAAATAAAAGATTCTGTACACCTTCGGACCCTCCCCTCTCCTAGGCGTTTTGCTCCACCAACCCCCACCCCTCCCCCGACTCCCCGTCCCCACTCCCTGCGTCCAAATCCCAACCAACCGGCGCCGCCCCAAAGGACACGGCAGGTGACCATTACATATCGCTGAGAAAACAATTCTTGGTTTTTACTTACGTCATATCAAAATTCAGAAGCATTAAACAATAGATTTCGAATCCAAAATGATTACGGAATTGTAGAGAGTTTAAAACTACACATCTTGGCCAAATTTTGAAGCGCCAAAGCATTTCGTTCAAGAGTTATAGGCGAACGAGTATTAGACATTTTTAGTAAGAAATGTATGGAGCGGCCATCTTTGTGCCCCACTCAGGGGCACAAAGATGGCGGCCAAAAATTCAGTCTTAATTACACCAAAAATCAAATCAAAACATTGTATTTGTTATAAGCTCCAGTAACTCGGCTTATAAGCACTTATAAGCACTAGTGTATAATATATATATTTTTTGTAATGTAATTTATTCTATTTTTTTTAGCCATGAATTGTAATAAATAAATAAATAAATAAATAATGCAAACAATAACTTTCAGCTGATTCAATTTTGTTTATTTTCACAGCTTATCTGTAATAGCGTGACGAATTGCGTGACACATTTAAAACCTTTGTAAATCGGAAGCAAAACATCGTGAAAACCTGAAACTTTCTGTGAAAGATTAATAATACTTGTATCCACATACCATGTTAGAAACAGCTTTGTAGGATGTTTTCTTTAGATTTTTTAATTTTTATGACGTCATGTGAAAGCCAAGAATAGGGCATGAATCAAGGGGTTAGTGGCACTGCATTATAATTAGTGGGGGAGTGAAACATGAACATCTGGTTTTCTCAACTGAGTTAGTTAGGTAAATTGGCCAGTCACCTCCCTAAAGGAGATGGCCAGCATGAGCTGGTCCAGTGGGTGGCCGGCATCTGGTGTAAATCGGAAGCAAAACATCGTGAAAACCTGAAACTTTCTGTGAAAGATTAATAATACTTGTATCCACATACCATGTTAGAAACAGCTTTGTAGGATGTATTGTTTAAATTTTTTAATTTTTATGAAGTCATGTGAAAACCAAGAATTAATAGAACAAACAACACAACAATACTGACCCTAGCCTTGAAAACAATATAGAGCTGCGTGATACCCAGGTCCAATGAAATAAGAGGCTGTTAAGAGCTGCGTGGTATCTGTCCAGAGGAAGGGAAGAAGAGATACTGGGGGCGTGGTTGTGTCATACTGAGGAGGCCTAACAAGGCCGAAACAGCTGTCCATGGCTGCTACTACTCGGGCTCACTATTTTTTCTACCAAGTATTCCAAAGCACATTTGTGCGGTATTCTAACTAAGTAATTTCTTATGCCGAAAAGCTCCTATTTTGAGCTTATACACAGCTGTATATACGGTAGGGGTGGTGGCCTAAATAAAAGTGCATCGAAACGGATTTTAAGATATTCTTCTTGCCAATGTCGTAGCTCACAAAGTTAATTCTCTGACTTCCTGTCAGTATTTTAAGACTGGCTTGTATTTGTTCAGAATTAGTCACCATTTGTTTGTTGCCTTTGTTCCATTATAGGAGGCGTCCGACTGCTGTTACTTGCTTAGATGATCCCTGGCTTTCGGTAAGATCTTAGCCCGTATGCGCGCAGACGTCGGCTATTTCTTTTCCTTTTGCGAATAGGCCATAAGGTCTTGAAATCCTATATATAGTCGGTACCGTATTTAAGTAATGATCCGCAAAAGAAGGAAAGCGCCAACGGCCATACACGATGGGATGTCAACTTTTTTCATTGTTACAACTAGTGATTTCATTGGCCTAGACTCAAAAACCGCTAAAAGGGTTCAAGGCGCATTTTGTCTGATGTTTTTAAGGTTTCAAGCAATCTAAGACCCAATCGCACAACATGCAAGTTTTAAAAGATATTGTATTTGGGGAACTTCATCAAAGAAGCCAAATTAATAGTTATTGTCTTCTGCTATTCTGATTGGTTAAGCACGTACATTTCCTGAAATTTATTTGACGCAAATGAATTTTCTTTATTTTTATAATTAAACATAATTACGAACCATCAGCTCCTCCTCTGTTCTTGAAACCAAAGATATTCTATGTGGGAAAAAGCCAATGCCGCAGAACAATGAAGTTTGCCGTAGTTTTAATAGACCAATTCCGATATATTAAAATTCATACTTGGATCCAAGGCTTAGGGGAATAAAACAAAAGAAATCACATCGAGGTTCAGTGATGAATAATTTATTTCTTTTGTTTTATTCCCCTAAACCTCGGGGCCAAGTATGAATTTTAATATATCGGACAAGCGTTCAGAGAGGCTTGTTTGAACTTTCCCTTTTTCTCCCTCTTTCAATCCCAGTAAGCCAGATTGAATTCAGGACTATTTGTTAGAACTTGGAAATTAAACTCGAGTAGATTCGATCTTTTCTTCTCCACGTCTTACTTTCAGCGCGGGATGGTTAATAAATTCTTCAAATTTTGCGCTTTTTTCGTACCTCGCGCCGGAACATAGATTGCCGAATTAATTGATTTTGAAGGCGTGTTCCCTAGATTAGGGTCTAATCAGGAAATAGATTTACAGTAAGGTGGCAAAAGTGATAAAGAAACGAAGCAAAAAATGTTTTGGAACTCTAAAACGTTATAAAAAACTATGATATGGAAAAGAAAACAACGATGCGATTATTTTAAGAATAATAAATTAAGTTTTAAAATCTCGACCGGCCAATTTGTGACCATTCAAATGAAACCTCTTTGGCAGTACTTTTACATGGTACCATTTGTTTTTCAATATTTTACACGATGAAATTTGGGAGATTTCTTGTTCATATTATATTAATGATCATATTTTTCTTGGGCAGCAAATTCTTACCCAGAAACGGAAAGCCTCAGAGATACCCGCCTCCAAATTCAAGGCCTTGAACGAAAAGCTGAAGCAAGAGGTAAGTACAACAAACAACAACAAACAAAACTTTATTAGACATATAAACTTAAATACAGTTCCCCTGCAAATTAGCAAAAACGCTATTCGAGGCAGGGAAAAGTAATGTAATTGAAAATAATAAAGGTTAGACAATATAACAAAACAGAAGCTGATCTGTAGAGTTACAGATTATTTTAACTTTAAAGTAAGTCAGAATTTCGTTCTTGCGTCCATTGCAATGAAATCTACCAAGCGATACTTTTCTGGGGTGCTGTTTATTTTACCTGCATAAGGTGATTCTCACTTATGATTTGGTATGAAGGTGAAAGCCTACCTAAAATGTGACCATTTAAATGAAAGGTATTCTGCAGTACTTTCTGTGGACTGTTGTTTGTTATGCTGTAAAGGGTGATTCCAACGTTTGCGGCGATTCAGACAAAAACTATTGGGCAGTATGTTATCTTATTTCCATTTCTAATGACACAGTTTGCAAGGCTTTTCTACTTGGATGTGTTAGCTTGTGCTGACGGGGGTAAAACCGCCTTTTCATATCTATTTACAGGAAGAAGACGAATTGGTTGTTGCTTCTTGTGTTCTCCGCTCTTTTAACGAAGAAGCTTACGAATCTCCCGATGAGGAGGAAGAATGAAGCCACTTTGTCTTAAAAAAATCAATTTAACTGAAACATAAAGCGCTGTAGTGACAAGAAAACGTTTAAACGCGCTATCGTGTGTCAAGAGCCTTTGCTACACTTGACCAGCGGTCGAGAGACAAATCAGCCCTCCTATTTCTCGAGCGATGTTCAAATGAAACGAAGGATTTAGCTGCAGAATTGAGAAATAACATTCTTGTCCCCAGAGCCACGATCTTTTTGGCCAGCGCCACGGATCACGGACTCTGGCCGGTTCGGTTTTGTATGCGCAGAGTGCTCACTTTCGATGGTCGGCCAATCAGATTTGAGTGGAATAAACTCACTCAGAGTCTGCGCAGAACGACTTTTAATTTATAACCGGCCAGAGTCCGTGATCGGTGGCGCTGGCCAAAAGGATCGCGGTTCTGAGGACGAGAATTGAGAAATAAGTGGTTATAGTACATTTTTGCGCATGCTTGAACAGTGTTTGTGATATGAATAGCAACATAGTTTTGTATGGAACTAGTAAAGTAATAAAGTGAAATGACTGAAAAGAGCTTGCAAAAGTGCTATTATTTTTGTAGTGATGTTTATTAAATAAAGCACCTTTTACATTGATCGGTTCCTGTTTTACGCGAAACCAGACTTTAAAGGGGCACTGTCCCGACTGAAATATCGTGTTTTCATGATAATGGCCAGGAGCTTAGTGCCTACTTTATTATCTTGAAATTGAAAGAAACCATCGCTAAAAGTGATGGAAGCAAAGAAATATGAACTAATCAGACAAAATAACGGCTGGAAAAGTCAAAATTCCACAAGAATGGCAAGTTTGATTTTTTGACCGCCTGTCAATAAATCAAATTTGATGAACTGTAATCCACTTCCATCCTTGTAATCCTGCACTTTATCTCCAAACTACTGCTTTTGTTTTCCTCTTTAGAATTTTTTATCCAACTAAGTTGTATATTTGCGGGCATTTGGCGATATAACGTGGAAATAAGCTAAGCGAAATTTTGCTATTTTGCCGGGACAGTGTTGTCCCTTTAATATGAGCGAGTTTGTTAATTTCACCGCCATACAGAAACATTTATTAATACAGAAAATCTAATAGTGTAAGATAATTACAAAATCGGAAATATGTTTTACATTCAATCGCGTTTCTTTATCCCGGTTTCATCGACATTTTAATTTCCTCAAAGATCCAGCGTGCAAACACCAGCATTCTCGTATATGGTTTCTTTCCATTTATATATCCAGTTCTAGAACTCAATATTTTCCGAGGAGCAAGCGTAATCCGTTTGCGTGTCATTTCTGCCCAGTTTTTTGCTACCCTTTTTTCTCATACTCGCATTTTAACTGCTACCCTTTCAGTCACTCTATTTTTGCGACCCTTTCAAATACTAAAACCTTCGTTACCCTTTCGTAAACTACTTAAGTGAAAAGGCACCCCTTTCGGGCGGAGCCTCTTCCTATAAAATGTTTAACCCTTTCACTCCCAGAGTCAATTTTGGAGTCACGTAGTGTAGTTCTAACTTTTGAGTCTGTGGACGAAATCCTATGGTGTAACCATTCAAATGAAACCTCTTTGGCAGTACTTTTGCTTGGTGCCGTTTGTTTTTCAATATTTTACAAAATGTAATTTGGGATTTTTCTTGAATTTTTATGTTTGGCACTCTTGGGAATTAAAATATACCTAGTTTCTCAAAACGGGGGATTTCGAAACCCATGATACCCTTCCCGGGCATAACTTTGCGCTTTATTGACTATGTTTCAAGCGATCTATCTCAGCCCCTCCGCCGGGGCGGGATTTGGGGGGGGGGGGGGGGGGGGTACTCACCATAATGGGCTATACGGGAATGCTCCGCCCCGAAAGGGGTAACTTTTTTAGGCTGGAGGTATATAGCAGGGTAGGGATTTCGCGAGTTGAAGAGAAAACTGACATTTATTTATTTATTTATTTATTTATTTATTCATTCATTTATTGTTTGGTTGACAATGGTGGTAACGCTTGATGTTTTTCCGTGGATATCGTTTCATAAGTTTATTTCAAGAGTATAGTAAAGAGATGCAGTGTTTCTTCTGTAGGTATATGAAAGGGGTACCATTTTCTATGGAAGGTATATGAAAGGGTTACCTTTTCTTTCAAAAACGGTATATAAAAGAGCAAGGGTTTGAACCTCGGGGCGGAGCATCCCCGCACAAAAGTGTGTTGAGTTCCCCCTCCCCCCCCCCCCGGGGTTTCAGTCATGAGATAAAGTCGCCTGGACTAACTTGCTCTCATTGTTCATAGCATCTCTACATCTTAACATCTACTGTAACCAAGGTAAAGAGGGGGTGTTCTGTCATTTTCTTTAAAGTATATTCGAGAGAATTAAGTCCATCATGAGCCCTGTTTTTGAAACTGTTTCTCATCCTCATCAACCTGTTAAAGGAATTGAAAGAGAGAAATAAATATGAGGGTGACCCTGAAACCACTTGCCTTTTCATTTCAGCATCCTTCAACGACGACGATTTTCTTGTTCAGTTTTGAGGGACAGTAAATTTCCCTACGCGCGCGTGTCACGCAAGCAATACCGCGCGAGCAAAAATCACGCGAGCGATGAATGTTGTAACACTCGTTAACATCTCTCAAACGGACCTTTCCTTTTCACTTTAAGTTACATGAAGTAAAACCTATTTCACACTTAGAGTAAAATTTGAAAAAAAGATCAGTAAAGTGTATGCTTCGAACCCGAGTCGTTTGCTTCATAACTAATATTCTTATCCACTATACCAACGTGGATTAGCTGCCGGGAGATGTAATTTTTAACATATTTATAGAGTTACCATAACAATAAATGAAAGCTAACCGTTTTCAAATCAGTAATGTCATATTAGTAATGTGCGCGCAGATAAGTGTATGCAGTGGTGTGCATGCTCAAGTTGGAGATCGTACGAAACGTTTTTTGGTCGTAAATGTCTCGAAATCTAGCCGTACGACCTATAATCAATTTTTGATATTTTTAAATATACATCGACATCGATCTCCAGACAATTTTTTTTTCAAAATCTGTAAGACAGATTTTAAAATATTTTTCGCAATTCCTATTTTAGATATTTTCGCATTCTTGACCCCAGAGCTCTCGGTCTTTTTTTTCGGTCATGCGCAAACGACAAGAGCTCTGGGTCGAGAATGATATTTTTGTTGATATGCGAACTTACAGATTTTTGTTTTAACTGTAAGAACGTTTATTTTTATCCAAAGTTTAAATGGTATTAGAACCCAGTCTTCTGACAACCACTCGGTCGCTTGTCAAGAGGATGGTGAAATTACAACTTCAATTAAAACCAATCATTTTTAAAAATTTATCGATGAATAAATGTTGTTTTTAGCGCTCAACAAAGGAGAAGACACAGAAGGCATAAAAAAGGGAAAAATACAATATTTTTTAACAGATAATAAAATAAAAATGGGGCAAAAAAATTGAGATAAAAATAATCGAACATAAACAACATCCTTTGAATGGAGGTAAACTCGCGTGGCCACTGTTTTGTAAAGGAAAAGGTAGCTACTGAACTGTTTCTAGAAGTGTTTTCGAGTGGTCGGGTATTCTGCAGTTAACATAAAAAAGTAAAATCTGGAGGTATATGAAAGGGAAAACTGCCATTTAAGTATTATAAAAAAGGTCCTTTGAAAATATATCAAAAAGACGCACATAAAGGCTATATGAAACCGGTACCATTTTCAGTGAAAGGTATATGAAAGGGGTACCATTCTCAATGAAACATATATGAATGGGGTACCTTTTCTGTCAAAAACGGTATATGAAAGGGTAAGGGGAGAAATTGTTTAGATATCAAGAGAATTCATCATGTCCTTAATTCTCATGACCTTTTTGATTGATAAGACATTGATATTACAAGGAGAAATTTGATGCTGATCACTCTTAGGGCTTGAAGGGTTAAGAGAGAGTTGACTGTATAATAAAATGCAATAACCTACCGTAATTCCCTGAGGGGTTTCTTTCCTGAATTGTGAAATTTATGCAGCATTTTGTACCTTCCTTCTTTCATCGACGGTCGCGTTAGCTTAAAACCATTGACCCTTATTCTAAATAAAAGAACACATAAATATTCTACTTCTGTCCTTCCAAGAGAAAATCATTTTCTCTTGGTCCTTCTTCGATTTACGTAGTTTTAGTCCTGGATGTGGACCCCCGGTCCAATTATGATCCAATCTGGATCCCTGGTCTAAATTCTCTAGCAAATGTGGACCCCTGGGTTCCACGTCCGTTAGCGAATTTGTACTTGGACCCCCCGGACCCCTCGGATCCCCCGGACCCCCTCGATCCCCCAGACCACCGAATTCTCCAGACTCTCTCTTACATTTCTTTGCAAGTATTATTTGGCTTATTCCTCGTTCTAAAAACACACCGCATAAAATAGAAAAATAATGGCATATGTGTCACATGACTTTGAAAAACAACACGAACTTTCCTCTGACTGAATTAGCTGCCATAACATGAACAATTCTCATTCTAAGACGAAGCTATAAAGTTAACTTTACCTCTTATACAAATTGTCATCTTCTCCGCCCCATCCCCAAAATATGTTTGAAAATCCGTTGATAACTTCAAAGTGCTCCTTCGTAAAGGAACCTGCTCCTCCAAAGAGATTCTTATATTTCAAACTGCAAAAAAGTAATAAATAAAAATAGTTAAAGAACTAAATCAAACACAGGCAATCCACGTAGATCTACAAAATTATGTTGTTGAGTAGATTTCTTCTTTATTGCTCAGTTATGCTAAAAAGCTTTTGTCTGCGAATGATCGTAGCTTTCTACGAGTCTCCCTGAAGTTCAGGGTTTAGAGTGGGATTCAAGCTCTGTACGCAAGGTCTGGGCTCGACTTCCTGCCGGAAGTTACTGTTACATGCTCTCTCTCCTCCGTAGTAGTTCAATGGGGCATTAGAGAAATTCGAAAACCTGCACTGTCGTGGCAGATTAACGTTTGAAAATTTATTGAAAATAAGGTGTAAATCTTTATTTAACAAGTGGAAAAATTTTTTTTAGTGTATACAAAATTTGGACATGAATATTGCCTACTTCCGTTTTTGAACTTCCCGTGCGCCGCCATTTTAAAGTTTTATGACGTCATATGATTGCCGCTATTGCTAAGAATCGACGTTCTTTTGTTATGGCGGCACGCGAGAAATTTAAAGTAGCAGTCGAGTCTTGTTTCGTCTGACGCTGAAACATTGTTTCCATGTTTTTCGGAGTAATTTAAAATAAGAGTTCATTTCCAACAATTCAACGTCAGTGGATTTCACGAGAAGAGGTTCCCTTTAAAGTGGTTTCACATACCCAAACAGATTCACGGGTTGTGTAAAATTACTCTAACCACTGAGTCAAGTGTATCATTTTTAATAGCAAGCATCACTGCCAACTTTGGATGCACTATCCATGTTTCATTGCCATAGCTAACATTCTGCATGTGTGAATAAAAGGCTACAGTTTCGTTCCGAAATACAGCTCTATCCAAATCCTGGAATCTACCGGGGCGTACCCAACCTTTTTGCAAAAGGGAGTGGGGGGTTCCTTCTCGCCCGAAATCAGCCACTCAAGACAGTTTAGTTACACAGGCATTCACAACCCATGTGCATGTCACGTGCATGTCATGTGCATGTCATGTTCAGGAAGGAAACTTTTCTTGAAGTGAAATGTCAACTTCGTAAAACAGCA
Organism: Cladopsammia gracilis; assembly: GCA_022457155.1. NCBI lineage: Eukaryota > Metazoa > Cnidaria > Anthozoa > Scleractinia > Dendrophylliidae > Cladopsammia > Cladopsammia gracilis. Next base: position 73,730 of record JAJGOT010000958.1, read on the forward strand.
CCAAGTTCACGTTTCAGTCTGCTCCTTTATTCTCGATATTATTGTACTCGAAAAGAGGAGTTCCGGAAACCCTGAAAATCTCCACTATGTACGCTCTTGATCTATTTCATTAGGTATAAAACTTGCCGATAATTAAATTTATCCACAGCAACTGACATATGTCTGGGTGATGAGGGGCAGCTGTACTTGTTACGATCATCTTCCGGTATCAAATCCACATCATGAAATATGAAACATTCGTATTGGTCAAACTTCACTGCTTCTTTAAAGCCAATGTTAAGCAGCATGGCACGGTTAAATGGCGTATCTCCTGCCTGTAGAAATCAAAGGCTTCTATGAGCCAACTCATCAATACTAAACTTTCGGACCCTCCCCTCACCTAGGCGTTTTGCTCCACCGACCCTTCCACCCCTGCGTCCAACTCCCCACCCTCCCCTCTCCAAGGCGTTTTGCTCCACCGACCCAGAAGCTCCACTTCGTCCAATGCCATCCCCATGGGTAACACAGGTGACCATTACATATCGCGGACTCGATGTTCATCGACCCTCCCCTCTCCTAGGTGCTTTGCTCCCCGACCCCCACCCCTTACGATGGAGTTTGGATCCGCCACTGAAACATACCTGTTCTATTACAAAGATCCTGTAGTCCAAATTCTGTTTCTTTAGCATGGGGTGCATGTGACGAACAAAGATTGACAGGTGTTCAGGACGATCACGGTATGGAATTATTAGCGCCATCTGGTGAGATAAGTATCAATATGAACTGTCTTATTTCAGACAGATGTAATATTCATCGTTTCACAAGTACAAGCGTGTGTAAAAGTATAACTAATCTGAGTCCCCAACAACCTATCTCCATCCGTACACCGGTCGGATGCTACAAGACACTCGTGGCGAACATTACATCTTTTTCATTTTATTAGCGAGCTTAACATTTACCATCATTCTTTCCTTGTTGCCTTATTTTAGTTTTCTTTGCAAATAGCGAAACGAATGATCGTTCACGAACAAGTTGAAGCAATTTCAACAATAATTCCCTGTGCATCACATTCCATCATACCTTGGGACATCCACATGGTATCAGCACCCAGCCTTTTTGCAAGGGGAGGGTGGGGGAACGAGTTTCATCTCGTCCGAAATAAGTCACCAAAGACAATTCATCTACAAAGGCATTCAAAAAGCATGTGCATATCACGTTCAGAATGGAAACAAACATTTCTTGAAGCAAAGTGTAAACTCCGTAAAATAGCACCGACTTTCCGTTTTTCGTTTTTACATTGAAATAATCTGTTCCTTTCTCGATTTTTTTGTAAAGGCTGATTTACACGGTACAACATTGTCTCATGCGACACTCTCAAACCATGCTTACGACATGCTTACAACACGAATTTCTTCGTGAAAATCAACTCAAGTCGTATCGTAAGCATGGCGTAAGCGTGTCGTATGCAATAAAGTTGTACCGTGTAAATCGGCCTTAAGGATTCTGTTCTCAATTCTCATTAATCTTTCTCGAAAAGGGGTGTTCTGTTCTTTTTATTAACAATTATTTCTATTTTTATTTATGTAATTAAGTTTAATTTTTTAAATTGTGAATAAAGTTTTAATAGTATTTAATGTAAATTTTTTATATTATAATTATAATTCTTTTAATAATAATAATTATTATTATTATTATTATTATTATTATTATTATTATTATTATTATTATGATCAGATGAAACTAAGAAATAGTGAAGTATTACTTTAATTATTCTTCCAGCAATCGTTTCTTCTATGATCTGAATGGAGATAGATGGCGAAAAGCTCCAAAGCCCGCTCAAATACATAGAGTTCATGCTGACGTTTAAAGAAGAGATAAAACCAAGTGAGTCAAAATCTCACCTTGACCCTTGCTTGGCATTCTGTTGGCTTCCAGCTTCCGCCTTTATTGACCCAGCCATTAAACTCAATGGACATTTTTTTAACAAGATCTTCCATTTTAGGAACTGATTTGTCCACATGTAAAGGTCCAACTGACAAAGTAAAATCAATTAATATTAATATAATTAAAAAAATCGTAATAAAGCTTTCTTAAAGTAATAAATCGCGCATGTACTTTTAATAGTAGTTAGCGAAAATTAGCGATAACAGGCAATCTATAACAATAGCGTTAACAAGAGCCCCCCCCCCCCCATCCCACCCCCCCCCCCCCCCCCCCCTCGGCTTACTAATTCCCGTCCCCACCTCTGCGTTTTAGAGCCCTTTTTGTTTCAGAACTATACGGACTGATAACCCATATGGAAGGAAATGAAAGTAAGGTCGTGCGCGAGACTCTGTCTAAGTGTAAGCATGTCCCCAAATTTGTCTGTCTATATATCTCTGGAATATACAATCTAAAATGTTAAATTTATAGAACAACCCTCTAGACTAAGATTTGTAGAATGATGAAACGTTAGAACATTTTAGATCGTATATTCTAGAGATATATAGACAGACAAATTTGGGGACATGCTTAGACTTAGACAGTCCCGTGCACGAGGTGGACTGAAGTGGTGGGTACAGTGGTGGGTACAAGACCAACCTCGTCCCCAGGGCCTTCTCCGCTTTCAAAATCGCGGGGCGGACGGGCGTAGAAAGTCCTGGACAGGGCTGCCAAAATACTTCCAGAACTGTGGAGTGTTAGTTGTGTCACGTTCACACCATGAAATGCCGGCGTTTTCGGAGGTTCTTGTCAGCGATTGGCAGCCGTGTTTGTTTTCTGGCAATCGGAAACCGCTGTGCAAACGAAACGAGGACATTTCGTCATGTTTTGCACGACTGAAAATGCTCCAGGATTTTTGGAGAGTTTTTGCTTGTCAAGGAGTTTCTGCGCCCGCCTCACCATTTGTAAAGAGGAGAAGGCCCTGGGACGAGGTTGGGTGCAAGATATCTCTCCCTCCCTAGTCTTCTCGCTTTTTTCCACCCGCAATTTTCCCTTTCGCCGCTCCCGGCTATCTTAACTCCTGTTACTAGCTTAACGGACTGGTACTGATCTAGGTATCTCCTAGTAACATAAACAGGATTTCCTTTATATATTTCCCATGCAGCCCCTATTCTTAACCTTGCTTCTTTTATTTTAGTTGTATAGTTTCTCAAAAGTGTTTCGCAAGGTCAATTCATTTGAGAACATTTATCCAGTTATATCACATGGATGTAAACAAATTCTTACTGACTTGTCTGGGCGAGTGCATGATTAGATGTGATTACTTCTCGATCCCTTACCTAGATCTGGACCTATTTCGGGACATAAGCGTCCATTCCAAACAGCTTGGCGTTGATTTATGTTCGATCCGTTTTGCCCTTGGTGATTCTCTATTAATCCTTCAGCCAGTGTATTGACATATTTACTCTGTAACAAACCCATTAATTTTGCCCTCTGTTTCGATTGTTGTGAAATATTGACAGTGTAATAAACCATTGTAACAGAAGACAAAATGGCCATGACTAATATGCAGAACATGACCGCTTTTAGCAGGGTATTTATTCCATTTCTCTGCACAAAGGAAAGGGAATCCTTCTTTAGGAGAGTTGCGATCTTCATAAAACAGTACCTGCAAAGGATATGAATTGTCTTAAACACATGAAACACATGTAACCTTTTTCATTTATTAAGCTGTGAGCCACAGGCCACCCACTCCCCCAGAGCAGTAATAAGCATTGCTGTAACATGATGGCAAAAAAAAACATAGAATGCACGATAACTGCAGCAACAAACCGTTGAAAATGGCCGGATTTGGGCTTTCAGACCTAGATCAGTATCAATACTTGAAGTAAAACAAACGAAACGGCAAACTGATCCTTACGGCAGAAAAACAGAAACAAAAGCAAACAAAATAAAATAAAAGTGGAATATAATAGTGCCCAATATTACGCTTTGCAAAACAAAGCTTCTTCGGGGACTAACACTATCATGAAATGATTACAACTGTGATAACGTTATAGTTTAAAACTAATAAAATGCAAAAAAAAAAACAATGAATATGATTGGTGAAGGGTTTGACGGGTGACAAACTGAGCTGACCAGTGACGATAAAGCTTATGTTGCCTTGGCTATGAGGTATGCTTCACGCGCTTTCCGTACAGAATCTTTGTTATTACGTATTTATTCCAGCAGTATAAGTTGCATATCCTTAGTAGAGTGTCGCGGTATTAAAGTGTTCTATTCTCTACCAATGCACTCAGCCGAATAGAAAACATTTCGTCAAAAATCCTTACGTTTAATTTTTAAATAAAATATCGAACCGTGTCAGTGTGAAATATTGCGTTGCGTGCTAGCATCTCTTATTCACGGGTTGGCTCTTAAGAGCCTTTGATTCCTGTCGCTATCGCACGATATCGGCAGTGGTCTTGTCGCTCGTCGCCATTTCATTTTCCAGATGACGCTGTTGCAAGGCCATGTCGCCTGTCGGAATTTACCCTAACAGGGCCTCTCTTATGGGTGAGGGTCTAGCTATGTTTTGAGTTGTGTATAGCGCTTTTCAAAAGGTGACTAACATCATATGGAATTGATGAGAGGAAATTACACCATGAGACAGTTTTAGCATTTAAGCTCACATTATTGTGTGTTGTACAATTATCAGTTCTAAACCAGTCATGGAAAATAACGTACACTTACCAGCCCTGGGCGGAAAAATCTCACTAGTCATTCGTTGTAAGTAAAAATTCAACCTTTATAAACGGGAATCTCCTCCTTTTTCACGTCGTGAAAATGTTTATTCAACAGATTCGGGAATATTAATCAACATTCTTGATTTTACATGACAACCCAACTGTTGCTGGGAAAGACGAGAGTTTCATCGTTTCAATTTTTCTTCAAGGTATCTGAAACATTTAGCCTGTGAACAGACTCCTTTTAAAGGTATTGGGTTACAGGAAAATCGGCAGCGGAACTCCTGCGTTCTAAACCTTGAAACGTAATACGCTCAAATTGTTCAAAAAGATGAATTTTCAACCGAAACCGAGTAATCACTGGTAATCAATTACAAAGGTGTCACAATGTTTTAACGTCTGGTTTTTCCTTGGGGCGGGGGATCCGCAAAATAAATAACAGCGTGTTAAAATAGAAATTCAAAGACACCAAAGAATAGTGATTATCATGATTAACATGCCTGCCATTACCAGGTTGCCATGGAAACCAGGCTGCCATGGAAACCAGGCTGTCATGGAAACCAGGCGATCAACTGTGATCAATTCTTTTGTCACGGCGTTTTTACAGACTGAATTATTTTTAGATTCGTTTTTCCCGGGAAAATAAAAATAAAAAATAAAATAAAATAAAAATAAACATTAAAATATATGTTTACACAGAGGAAACAGATCGATAAATGGAATTAAACAACAGCAGGATCATATCATGCCCTTACATTCAGTCCGCGTAGAACTTCGACTACCGAGAAGACCCTGGGGATGAGCTTTGGCTTCGCACAGCGGTCGACTTCAAAATGACAAACCAAGATGGCGGCCGCGCGAGAGCAAAAGAAACACAACATTTGGTAATGAAATAGTCTTTTATTCATCAAGCGATTGGGTTTTAAAAGTAGCTTTACTATAAGGTTAGGCTAATAATAGTTATCTGTTTGATTTTTAGCATGGTTTCCGATTTCTTCTACCCAAACATGGGCGGGGTAGAAAGCCATATCTATCAAGTATCACAGTGCCTTATTCAGCGGGGACATAAGGTAAACATATTTTAACGGATAGCTGTGTAGGAGTGAGCGATTAAGATTTGGGATTTATTTATTTATATATCATAATTCGCAAAGCTTAAGTACATCACTGCGAATATGTAAAAATAAAAAGCAAAACAAGATAAATGAAAATGAAAAATAAACAAACACATTGGCAGTCATTAACTTATCTGTACATCTCAACTAGTGCAGATTTAAATGCACTAAGTGTCGGCATCTCGATTATATGGTCTGGCAGCATGTTCCACTCCTTAATAGTTCTCGTATAGAAACTGAAAGAATACCCCGCAACTTGTTTGCATCTCGTTGAATAACAAAAGTGCCCATTGTGTTATGCCTCGTTCTACAAAGCATTTCGACACATAAAATAAAGTTGTCGGTGTATTCTGCAATCGCTCCAAGATTTGCCTATTGAAGGTGCAATGTTCTTGTGGTTATCTGTTGAACTTTCAATCTGAAGGTGGTTGGTTCAAGGCCTGTCTCTGCCATTGTGATGTTTTATATGCCAACTTTTCCTAATGCAAATGCATATTACCCGAATTTCCGAACACCAAAGATATTCCAATGACTTCCGAATATTGCCAAAGATTCCTGAAAATGTTCCAATGTTTTCCAAAGGTTGCCGAATGTTGTGGTGTGAAGCTTGAAATCTCAGCGTGATCTTGCCGAGATCACGCTTACATCCTTTTAGCTTGTTATTTAGGACTCAAACGTGACATTTAGTGTCATTCACTGGACTATTTTACATGGAATTCAATTTTTCACGTTTAGGTTAATGAACAAATAGTCCGAAATTGTGAGTCAGGTGTGAGAAATCGTCCTGTACGCGTGTGATCATTTGTTTTCCATCTGCAGGTGTGTGACACACTCATAATGCCTGTGAGGCAGGTATAGGGGTGCATTACCAGGTACTGGCAAACCATGAGGAAAACCCAGTAAAACACTTGTGATAACGCTGCAATGGACTAGCAATTACCATTGTAATATATCCCCACTGGGTGCCCTCACTCCCAAACACCCCCATTGGCCCAAGATACGTAAGATAAGGAAAGCAACGAGCCCAGAGGCGAGAAGGAGCGGGAGCGAAAAGATAGATGTACAGGATGCAAGCCATCGTTATGGGGAGGGGGAAGGGGTACACCGAGTGGACGTCAGGTGGCTGTGTTTACGACAAAGAGGAGTAAACAGGATAAAAGCAGCCTATTTATACCCAATTATTTGTCCCAGGAAGTTGCACAGTGAACTCTACCATGGGCTTATGCACACCTGGGAATTTTTAAGATGAATAATACCACATTTGAGGTATGTGTAATTGATGGCCCTAGCAGGATTAGAAACTAAAATTTTTGAGCACTCACCTTGATCAGTTTTCACTCGCCCAGTCTCCTCCATAAAAAAAGTTTCATGTCCAAGGAAACAACACAAGAATAGAGACCAAGACTCTAATTATCGACCTTCAGGTCGAATGTCCCAACTACTCCACTACATCAGCACTGTGCCTCCACTCATAATTTGACATTAATGCATGAATCTCTCTTAATCTGATACCCAGGTTGTTGTGGTCACACATTCTTATGGAAAACGGTGTGGAATTCGTTATTTAACCAACTACCTCAAGGTACTTCTTTTAAATACTGTAAATATTCTATTAAGCCCCCCCCTCCCCATTATTTTATTAGAAAGGGGTGAGGGGGGGGGAGGCTTATTATGTCAATGTCATCCAAACTTCCTGCATGTGGATTAAGTCCATCAACCTTTGATTGATCAATGAACTGTTATACATTGATGATTACCATAATTATGAGTTTTTAGCAGTACCAGCAATATTTCCCCCAAAAAACTGTTAATTGTATGCAAATTTGAGCCCATATTGGTACAGTTAAAATGTACCTGTAATACAATCTGTCATGTATTGTTTTGGTTGTGAAGGAAAAGAGAGGGGGAGGGACTTAAAAGTGTCAACAGGGGCTTACTAAATATCGTACTCCAAAAAAAGGGGGGGGGGCTTATTTGAGAGTGGGGCTTAATAGATTATGTAAAAACCTCTTTCACTCCCTATATTGTAGAGAATAAAAATTAAACAAATTCTTAATTTCATTTTACATAATACTGAAAAGAAAAATAGCACCATATGAAATAACTGCTGAAGAGCTTTCATTTGTCCACAGTCTCAAAACATATACATGTATATCACTAATCTATTTGTTTTATTTCAGGTCTATTATCTACCCTTTGGTCCTTTTCATAACCAGTGTGCATTACCAACCCTCTACACAACAATGCCCTTAATGAGATGCATATTTCTGCGGGAGAAGATTACAATAGTACATGGACACTCTGTAAGTTACACATTAGTAATAGTAATTGGACTGAGTGGAGTACAATTCAGGGAGTAATCAGGCAAGTAATTTCAAATCGGCCGAGCGTGTAGTGCGAGGACGATTTAAAATTACCAGCACGATTACCCCTGAATTGTACGACACAAAGTTCAATTACTATTTAATCGCGTCAATAACAAAATTCGAGATTTAAAAGTCTATGAGATCTTTTTTGTACTCAAAATGCCTAGGATATTTAATATCAGTTTGAAAGTAGGAGGAAAAAAGCAAAAAAGAACCCATTTAAGTGCAACTGGTTGACGTGCATGTAACGTAGGTGTCCAATTACAGCTATCCAATTACAAAACGTTGTTATTGGATAGCTGTAATTTGACACCCACGTGACCGCGCGCCAATTACATAAGAAATAGGCGCGTGGATGACCAATCACAATCAAGAATTTTGTAATTGAAATAATGTAATTGAATGTAATGGAATTGAAATAATGGAATTGTACATGTGGGCATGGGCATCTTTTCCCTCCCTGGTCTGAATCGGGTTCACAATGTGTACTGCATTGCAAATGGTTTGAGCCAAGGAGTATCAATACTCTGTCGGTTGTGATCGTCCGGGTTAGTGTAGCTCTGAAAAGAACTGTCGTTGTTGACATTTATTGATGTTTCGACAACCTGAGCGGAAGTCATCTTTAGAGTGAATTGTGAATCGTGAATTGTGAATCATCAGTTGATGGTATATATGTCTGGTTGTTGCTTCATAATTTGGTCAGTTTAGCCATGATGTTATTGGCTGATATGAGACTACATGTATGTGTTCTACATTTTCGATTCTGGGAGTAATAGAGTTAAGTGCATGTAACACTTTTTAGAATTAATTTATTGTAATTTTTTTACCATTTTTCAAGGCTTTTTCAACTCTTTGTCATGATGCCCTCCTTCATGCTCGCACTCTGGGACTCCATACTCTGTTCACGGACCATTCCTTGTTTGGCTTTGCAGATGCAAGTTCTATTATCAGCAATAAATTTTTACAGTTTTCACTGGCGGACATTGATCATGTAATTTGTGTTTCGCATACAAGGTTTGTACTAACTTGTTAAGGTTAATGTTAATATTTTCTTAAAAATAAACATTGCTTGCTAAAAAATTACAAAGTTAACCAGTCAAGCTCTTTCAACTTTTGAAGTCAGTTTGTATTACAATGTGATATGTGCAGTCAAAAGGCTAAATTCCTTGACAGAATGATCTATCCTTAAGATCTGATTTGTTTCCTTTATTGCTAGTAAGGAGAACACAGTGCTCCGTGCCTCTATGAATCCTCGCATGGTGTCGGTGATTCCTAATGCTGTAGATGCTGACGTATTTACTCCTGATAGTTCAAAGAAAATTGCAGGAAAGGGTGAGTCATATTGACCTTGGGGCCAAAGTTTTTAAACAAAAGTACGTAATTCTAGGGGGGGGGAGGAATTGGGATCTCAAAATCCACAGTTTTTGAAGGAAAGAATGAAGTCAAACTGGAATTTTTAGAGGGGTGGTTCTGTAATTTTGTTCTGGCATTTTCCAGGACTGGATAGTACTGGAGCATTTCTACAGTTTATCAAGTAAAATTGCATTGGTTTGGTGGTCATGGCACCAAAATGAAATTATTGCACTTGATTGAAATCTCTTTAGAAGTCAGAAACCTGAATTGATGCAATTTGTATTCTATTCACAATAAGATAATTTTTGGTATTATATTTTTTATTTTATCTCTTTTTTTAGTCACTATTGTGGTTGTGAGTCGACTGGTATACAGAAAGGGCATGGATCTATTGGCAGGAATACTTCCTATCATGTGTTCTAACCACTCAGATGTCCAGTTCATTATTGGTAAGTGCACACAGTATATTGTAGTGGATAGCATATTGGATTTCAGACCTGAAGTTTGATTGTTTGGTGTCTGGTCTCTGCCGCCAAAGTGAACAAAGTGTTCAGGGTAAGCCTGAGGTGGACCAGCATTCATCCATGGGCAAAACAGTAATAATACTTTATTCTCGTTGTGCTATAGAATAATTATTCTGGCTGACTTTTAGTTTATTTTGCCATTTGAGATACCAAAAATAATGACCCCTGTTACTTTCAGATTGAGCAGGCCAAAGGGGTTGCTTCTTTCGGGTATCCATTATTTTATTTTCGGATGGTTACATGTAGTAGTTTAAGTTTTCTGTCTAACAATTGTTTTTGTTGTTGTTGTTTAGGTGGTGATGGTCCGAAACGTGCCCTCCTCGAAGATGTTTGTGAGCAGTGTAAACTTCAAGACAGAGTAATATTTCTAGGAAAGCTGGAACATGAGAAAGTCAGAGATGTGAGTTTAACTGGTGCATCTTTAGCCTCCAACGCAGATGTCCTTAGGGCTTGTCACACAATCCATTCCTCCCCCATGAATGTTGCTTAACATCCAACAAATATGTTCACCAATCACAGGCCATTTACAGGTTTTCTTCTCCCCCAAGAACTTGCTTGCAGGCTGGAAACATGAATAAAAAGCAATGATCTTAATTACGCTCACTTTGGAGTTTAACATGTTGTAAACAAATAAATGACCAGTTAGCACAAATACTTTAATTTATACTGCCATGTTATTAATAAAAGAGAGAACTGGCTCAACAGGCAATGAAGCAGCAAAATTACAAATGGGATCCTTTTTGTTGTTTGTTCTTGTAGGTGCTTGTTCAAGGTGACATCTTTCTCAATACATCCCTTACGGAAGCATTCTGCATTGCTATCGTTGAAGCAGCTAGTTGTGGGTGAGTTTTAATGGAATTTAATGTTGAAATGTCTGCGCTATTGTACGTGCCTTAAATTTACACTTGAAAATTAAAACAGTTAGGGAAGTGGTCATAACAAGTATACTCAATGAGGACCCACCCTGTGTAGGGATAGGGGGGTTACACAAGATACCACCTATCTGATGAGTGTAATGGACACAATTTTTTGGCCTAAAAATTAGCGATGAGAGTTTAATATTCTGTGTGCATGAAGCTTGCATTGCTAGTAAAATGGCACAGGAATATTTTTATCTTGCTCTCAGTTTCTACTCCTGATAGAATGGGGGCTATACCAACAAGACACCATCTTTTTAGGTGGAGGAGAGGGGGTACATAAAGAGACTGCCAGTCTTTTTGTTAAATGGTGGTTCCTGTCCAAATAGTTTTGACCATTTCCCTTACACACAATTTTGAAAAAGAGCTTAATTCATTCTACAGTCTAACAAGGTCATGAGCACCACAGTGGGATCCATGTGTACTTATTTGTCATTTTCCTTTTATGTTTTGTTTTGTCTTCAAGTCCACAGCATCGGAGTGTGTGGGGTCCCTGTGTATTTATTTGTCTTTGTCTTTTCCTTTGTTTAGTCTTCAGGTCGTCAGCACCAGAGTGGGTGGGGTCCCTGAGGTTTTACCTAGCGACATGATCAAAATGGCCGAACCAAGTGTTAAATGTAAGCAAATGCATCAATGCTAAACAGTAATATAATTGTATTTATTATAGACTCAGCACACTCACCACCTAGTATTTATGTCATAAACATTTGTGGAGGCCTTTATTCAAGAAAGGCATTTAGTAGTAAAGATATGTCTTCACAAGCCTAATGGCTCACAACTGCCGGAGCTTAATCCGGTTTCTGTAGCATGAAGCAGCTGAAAGTATTACTACTCCCCCCTGGATGGAATGCTAGTCCATCGCAAGGTTATCACCCAGCATTATGTCGCCGGTACCCATTTATACACCTGGGTGGAGAGAGATAACATAATATATTTAGATAGGCTAGCCTAACAGCAGAGCTACCCGTTGCTTTATGCCGTGGTGCTCTGCTCCCGAGGAGGAGCCCCGCTGACATCTGCATTTTGCTTTCAATATTTCAGCTCTTGTGGATGCATTGGATAGTGCTGTCCAAGATGCGCGTAACAACAGAATGGTTTCACCAGATACGGCGCATGAACGGATTAGAACCATGTACACATGGCAAAATGTAGCTAGACGTACGGAATTAGTAAGTAGACTTTAAAGGGGCTGTCACCTATTTTTAGTATCACTTTGAAAAGCCAAAAAACATATTTGTTTTAATGGAAACCTTAAAATAATGGTCCAGTTTTGTTAACAAATACTCTACCAGTGCAGAGAAACTAGTATTCGTTATCTTTGGCTGCGGATGGCCAGGATGGAAATGGATTGAAACTTGAAGAAATTGGCCAATTCTTTCAAGTTCCTCCCAAGTGTCGTGGAAAAATTGCAAAAGACTTATTACGGTTTGTTCTTCCTTGAATAAATCACTTGATATTATCTTCAATTTTATGTTTGAGCAAAGGTACTTTGTCGACTATTTGGTGTGTGTTTGGACCAAAACACAGCAGAATCTGTGGGACAGTGCCCTTTAATATCTTAAGAATACCACGATACAGTTGAACATCCATGTGCCACCACCTTTCCAAAGCAACCACTTTTCCAAAATACCAAATTTCTTCCATAAGCGACCACCTCTCCTAAGCGACCACTTTACATTTCCACAATACCAAATTTCTTCCATTCAAATCACTATAGTCCAAACCTCTCGTAAGCGACCACCTCTCCTAAGCGACCACTTTACTTTTCCACAATACCAAATTTCTTCCATTCAAATCACTATAGTCCAAACCTCTCGTAAGCGACCACCTCTCCTAAGCGACCACTTTACTTTTCCAAAATACCAAATTTTTTCCAGTCAAATCGCTATTATCCAAACCTCTCGTATGCGACCGCGACCACTTTCAACGCGGTGATTTGAAGTTTTCTATTGTTTTTAACCTTTCCTTAGTGGAAAGATAAAGCAAGTTGATGCGGTCTAAAAAGCTTGTTTTCTTATCATTCAAAGCCAATGTACTGTCAGGGGTCGAATTGGTTTTGCTTTGCTGCGCTTTGTGATTGGCTAAAAAATCTCGCACCACCTTCTTAACCAATCAGAAGTAAAACCAAAACCAATTGTGACATGCCTGCACGCGTTTTCCCGCGCTTGGCGCTGACTACAGGTTACATGTATTTGCTTCAAGTTCTGATTGGTTCATTGGATTGTCTGCGTCTGTTGTGATTGGCCAGAGTAATTACTTTGGTTTTAGTTTTAAGACTGCTCTACTTGTTTTATGGGCTAATTTCGTTTACTGAGCTTTTTGCTCTTTCCTACCCGTATTATAATAATTTCTTTTGTTTTACTTTTAGGTATATGATGTGGTTAGCAATGTACCTACTGTTTCGTTTGATCTGAGACTAAAAAGGTAACGGAATTAACTCTCTAACTTTTAAAAGTTATGTCCCAAAATCATTTCTCTCCCATATACTTGGTTATGCGTTTGTCACATTTTTAATTGGTTAATAATCTAACCAATCAGAGAGACGAACTTATCTTTCCAGCCAATCATGTGCAAAAGAAGCGCTGGATGCCGGTTGCATGTTTTCCCGCGCTTGGCGCCGGTTGCAACTTTTACCGGGCTTGGTACCAGTTGAATTCTGGCCCGTGCCACATGTTTTTTTTTCCCCGCTTGGCTCCGGTTGCTAGTTTCTTGGTTTCCTGCACTAGTTCCTTGGTTTCCTGCGCATTGCACTGCTCTAGGTACCATCAACCTATTTTATTCCTCGAGTTTTGATCGGTCTGTTTCGCTATTTACGATTACAATGAATAAAAAATCTTGGATAGAAATGCAGTTATTTTAGAACATTTTACATGTCTGTCATTTTCAGGTTGTACCATTGTGGCCGTGTTGCTGGAAAAATCTTTTGTATTTTAGCTGTTATTGACCTGTTTTTATTATGGCTTCTCGACTGGCTTTTTCCCAGAAAGGTGGGTAAAAGTTTTTTTCTATTGAAGGTTTTTAGCAGCTAACATGGTTGTCTATGGTCTGTGAAGGCGCGATGGTCTAGTGGTTAGCGCGTCGGACTTTCAACCTGAAGGTCTGTGGTTCGAGACCTGTTCTCGACCGTCATGTTGTTTCCTCAGACAAGAAACTTTGCTCCACATTGTCTCTCTCCATCCAGGTGTATAAATGGGTACCGGCGACATAACGCTGGGGGTAACTTTGGGATGGACTAGCATCCCATCCAGGGGGGAGTAGTAATACTCCTAGTTGCTTCATAGTATATAAACCAGGTTACCCTGTGATGGACTAGCATCCCATCCAGGGAGGAGTAGCAATACACCTAGTCACTTCATAGTATATAAACCAGGTAACCCTGTGATGGACTAGCATTCCATCCAGGGAGAGATTTTTTTAACCACGTCGAGGTGTTTGGATACCCGATGAAGCACACTTTCGAGAGTTTGATATAGCTTCTCAAACTGATCATTAAATGCGGAGAGAACGAAGGAATAAAATCACGCTTATGTCTTTCTTCGTTCAAACTTGATGATTTTTTAAAGGCCCAACTTCACCCAAAATGCCGTGCGCGCCGTGATCACTTTCTGGGCTGAATTTCGTGTAATACGAAATTCACGCTTGAATGCGTGCAACCAATCAGAGGCCAGTTGCTTAAAACTTAACGTCGGACGTAAATGCTTAAGTCTGACGTTAAAATAGTAACTTTGACTGGGCTGAACGGCCGACGTTAGCTGTTACGTCTGGCGTTAGGTTTTATGCAACTGGCCCCTGATCACGCGTATGAACAATGGAGCATTTCAAAACAAAAACAAACGACCGCAACGTTTTTTGGGTGAAGGTGGGCCTTTGATGAGTTTGAGAAAACTAATTCTTTGTTCCTTTTACAATTTCAGAATATTGATATCGCTCATTCGTACCACGATCGCCACAACAGATGGAAATATAAAGACAATAGAATATCGAGTGATTCAAGAGATCCAATCCACTATTTAAGGAGAAAACGAATAAGCGATTACTCTTCAGGAAGATAGAACAGACAAACTTATTACGTTCTGCCTTGTATAATGGACTCGTTTTTATAACAACACTGCGTCATAACACTGCCCTAATGGCACACGGGAAAACAGGGAGAGAATTGTGACATTGAATTTTAATTCCTATCAAAAAAGGATCGTTTGCTTTATATTTCAATCGGGGTGTAATACACACATAAGAATAAAAAGGTTGCCCACGAGACGATAGTCCAGCGGGTCACTAATTTTCTTACTACATTTGATGTCTCCTGTGATCTAATATTATTACTTATACAAGTTTATTCAAGTTTCTGAAAGCGGTGCAGCGTCAATACAAAGAAGACAAAAAATGTCACACGTTACTTAGCTAATGAAATCACCGCATGTTTTTCGGTAGCAACAGCTGGGTTGCTATGCAAAATAAAGAATGTTCATTCGCCCATTTTGAATTACCATTTCTTTGTGAACACAGCATTTTACTCTATTTGGACAGCGCGTTTGGTAAGTTCTGTTATTTGTACTTGTACACTTCAAATATTGACACTAAACTCTTCGAAAAGAGGCGTTTCTATTTTTTCGGGGATACCGAGCAGACCCTTCATTGTTTAATATCTGTTTTCTTCAGTTAGGATGAAACACAAATGCTCCGTTTGCTAATTAAAATGTTGTCTCGATCTTTTGTTTTCGGAAGGAGCGACAAATTTGGTCATGACGATGTGCGGCCTTTAGTGAAAATCAGCGACAAGTCTCAAACTCGTTTGGTAAGATTCCGTTGAACCGTTTCGATAAAAGATTCTGATATTTATATGTTCAGCTTATCTCGATAATGAAATGAGAAAGATCAACATGATGAACATTATATGTTTCTCATTTCATTACCGAGCTTAACAAGCATCATCTTTATTTATCACCTCATATTTGACGCTTACGACATAGCTGATCCTAGCAGTGTATACCACGAGTCTCTCGCAGCTCAGTGGTTAGAGCATCTGACCGGCGTGGGGAAGGTCCCCAGGGGGAAGGTCATAGGATCGGTTCCTGTCGGGAACTTAGACTTTTTCGTTGTCCCACGCTCACGACACGAACATTCATCTTTCTGGTATTGGAGCAGTCTTCAATAGGCCATTTCCGGGAACAGTCGTTTTATTTCCGTTGGCTCGCTCGCAAAGGCGCGAAGCGCCAAAAGCGTCTGAAGCGCGTCCCTCTCCAGTCCCACTCTCCACATTCACACTCGCTCCAGACCTTTCGTTCAAAGACCGCGCGCATTCGTATGGTAACGCAAAAAATACGGAGTCGTTCTGCATGTACCGGTATCCATGAACCACTCACTGTCTCCT
>JAJGOT010000958.1:100000-135609 GCA_022457155.1 Cladopsammia gracilis
ATTGGCACGTTAGCACCTCCAGTGAGCAATATATACACCTTATTCGATGGTTAAACAGATAATGCGCGCAGATATTTTACGAGTTGCATTTTTTCGGGCGTGGCAGGGGCGAGAAAAAAATGTGAGTAACGAGTAAAATATCTGCGCGTATTATTTGTTAAACCATTGAATAATGGATTTATTATTCGACTGAAATTCTTTTATTTATAATAGCTTGTGTCTTGAAACCGAGACACTAAGGTGTAATACGACAATCTACTGTGTGATACACTTGGATATTTTGCTTGTTCTCTTTCCCTTATATGGTAAAATGACGTCACAGTCGAATAATAGATAATGGTAATAGGACTGAGTGGAGTCCAATTTGGTCTGTAATCATACGAGTGATTAACAAAATTGGACGACTGCGAAGCAGGAGTATGATTTGTTTAATCACAAGTATGATTACAGACAGAATTGGACTACATGAAGTCCTGTTACCAATTAATCATAACTATAACAAAATTTGAGGATAAAACGTCAAATGGTCACATGTTTTGGTGATTAAAAACATAACAATTGAGTGTGTTTTCTACCGAGATGCACGCATGGAAAAAGGATAATGTGCGTAAAATTTGTGACGCGTACATCGTCCAATTACAAGCATGACGCGTAAACTGTCCTAGTAATGCTGGGGCCTGCCGATAACCAATCAGATTCAAGAATTTTGTTATAGTTTTGATTATTGAAATAATCGTCCCCCCTTGATTAATCCCCTCCTCTTGAATAATTGCTCCCTTTTGGAGTGAAAAATTAATAATTGCCCCTGGTTATTATTCAAGGTTATACGGTATTATAAGATTATTATGCCAACTCGAGTCACGAAAAGTGAAGGGTGGAGCAAAGATGGGTTATTTTTTCTGTACTTTGTATCTTGTAAATACACGCAGGGCCACTTTTGTTGAAATATTCAAATAAATCTTTAAATATGACTAGCTCGGCTGATGAGCCACCAAAAACATACTTTCTCATTTTGTAAACACTACACTTGACTGGTGAGCCACATAAGTACCACTTCTTTAAAAGTAGCCCTGTGTTATGCAGAACTTTGCCCTAGTTAGAGACAGATTGTTAACCACTCACAAATTTAAATGATAAGGCTGATTTCCCTATTACCCCACACATTAATTATGTATGTATGCAATATTATTTTGCTTTAGGCATTCTATTGTTTTGGTTTTTGCTTTTAATTAATGTGTGGGGTTATATGGAAGTCTTTCCCTATTTTGGTTTCCCATCTGGGTTTTTCCATGTAACTGGTTAACATTCAGACTACCAGTAACACTACTTACAATTTCAGGTATTACATATGAACATGTAATGTACATGTGCATCCACCTGCACTCTACTAATAATATTCTGTGCACTTCTGTTTAATTTGCCACCGTCCATGTCACATCTTGGACCTTTAGTTCTGCAAACCAGGAATGCTTCCTTGTTTCTCGTACCCCGAGGGTTGTAGATATCGAAGAGCTGCCTTCCCTATGTTTAATAATAATGGACAGTTTTTATCTCGTGAATATGCGAAGCGTTGAACAAGATGTTGTATACGGGGACAGATATGCAAATTAGCACTTGATCGGTTGGTCGGGTCATCATTGTGGTGTAAACGTTTTTTGTAAACAGTTGGATGTATATTTGAAACTAGAGACATTAACTTGCTAGACTTGTGTTTTCCAGGGCTCGAGACTAACGGTAGCCAAAGTCTAGTAAAAATTCAGTTTTTTGGGACTAGTGAGAATCATAACTGAAGCACCAGATGGAACCAAACTGAAAATTATTTCCAGTGAATGGAAAAAAACAAATTGAGACATATAGACCATAAACAAATATCTCTTGTGACCCAAAACATTTGAGTCTAAAAATCTATGGGGATTTTTGTCATGAAAGTTATCTACTGCATGAATCTGTTTTTCAAGTGTAAACCTCTCTATACCATGAATTTTTGGGTGAAAAATATTTTATGAAGAGTGTTTCATATTCATGAGTTGGCTCATAGAAACCTTTGATTTTTATCAATAGTGCAAGTGTGAGATCACAGTTGTAAGATATAAGTGTATTTTGTTTTGTAAAAATAGTAAATGTTGAATGTTTCATGAAAAATATGAAATACAGCCGAACCCATCCTTACGGACACCTCTAATACAGTTGAACCTCTCCTTACGGACACCTCTCTAATACGGACACCTCTCCTTACGGACACCTCTCCTTAAATACAGCCGAACCCATCCTTACGGACACCTCTAATACAGTCGAACCTCTCCTTACGGACACCTCTCTAATACGGACACCTCTCCTTACGGACACCTCTCTATTATGGACAGTTTCCTATGTCCCGACAAAATTCCCACATATTTCCTTTAAAAAAGACCTATAATACGGACCCTCTCTAATACAGAAAATGGACACTAAATCTTGGCCCCAGAGAGCAAATTCATATAAACTTAACCTATTTATTACGGACACTCCAGACCTGTGATCAGGTGATGATAGTTGGAGTAAGTAATACAATTTCCTGTGTGTGGTTGCAAACATACATTGAAAGATGCTTTCAGAATTGTACTTTATATTACTGTTTCACATGCAGCATTGCATTGTAGTTCATTTCCTTTTAAAACAGTGATTCGTATACCTTATGGAGCTGAGAATTTTACAATGTAGTACACTACTGATCTAGACAGTGTCTCAATGCTGTATATTAATCAATTTAGATGCAGTTAAAAGATGAGTGTGGGCCTGTTACTGAACAAAAACTGTGAGTGGAGTCAGTCTTAAAAGTAATGTCATCATAGTGACCTCTATAATACGGACACCTCTCTAATATAGACACTTTGCTCTGTTCCTTTCGGTTTCCGTATTAGAGAGGTTCAACTGTATTATGGACAGCTCTCCTGGTCCCAAAGATATGAAAAGTCTTACAATGCAAACCTCTTTAATATGGACATCTCTATAATGTGGACACTTGGGTCTTGTTTCTTTCTGTAGAAAACAAGTGAACTTGAGAACTTTTGCTGCTTTCAGTTTATGATAAATTATCATTGTTGCTTTCACTTTGTCAGTTGGGCCTTTATATGTAGACAAATCAGTTCCTAAAGTGGAAGATCTTGAAAAAGAAATGTCCATTGAGTTTAATGGGTTGGTCCAAAAAGGCGGAAGCTGGAAGCCAACAGAATGCCAAGCAACGGTCAAGGTGAGGTGTTGTCTTGTGTGACTGTCTGTCTTCCCAAATCATCTTACACTGACAGACCAAAACAGGCTCTTTCTTCCCCTGAAATTATATCCTCATATTTGTGGTCTGCTGCCAGGCAGCAAGGTACTGGCTAGGATAAACCATTATTTATTATGATGAATAAAGTTCTTTGGTCATGATTTATAATGATTGTTTAGTCAAGTGTATTTTCTCTGTAGCTCGTCTGTTTGGTACCTAATTTGGTGCCTGGATTTATTTATATACTAAGAATGTACTGGTAATTTACTGTTGTTTACTGTTTCATTTGGGAATTAAGGACTGGGCAGTAGGAGAGGCGCTTAAGGTGGCTGAACACATTCTGAGCACGCTCTTCAATTTCAGCTGCTTACGTGAGTCAACGCGTGCAAAGTTTTGAGAAAAACAAACGTGGCGCCTATTCAGTGATCATTTTATTTTGCTCAGCATGGATCGTGAAAGTGTTGTTTTTCGTCTTAAAATAAAATAATTTGTTGTTCGTAAAAATGTTTGTGGAATCAATAGATGATATATAGAACCATTGAAGAAATACACTGCCTTTTTGGTCGTTTTTGTCTTTGGATCAAGAACCCAGTCAAATGCAACGCATACGCAGTTGACCAAAAAATTGTGACTGGATGTTTTAGCGACTTTTCTCGGAAATGTACTGATTTCTGCGGAACCGCTCATTAGAATTTTACGAAATTTGGCACAATAATAGTTCCAAATATGCCAAACTCACCTGCCACCAAAAATTTGAAATCTAACAGAGGAAAGTTTTACAAAACACAAACAAATTAAACAACAAATTACGGAAGATCCCTCTGTCAAAATTACATGAGACTAGTGTTAACATGCGAATATTTTTACGAGTTTACCAGAGACAAATGATGGACACAACCTAATGACTAGATTTTCTGAAAATAAACGAAACCAAATATTGCAGGCTGATTTACAATCCACCTTGTTGCCATGGCAACACCCTAAAAGCTCAACAAAAATATCAAAATATAAAGCTTGTTGCTTACTTTTACGCCTCGCCAATTTTGGGCACCCAGACGTTAGTGGTTTTAAAAATAATGACAATGAATGATGCATAGGTACAGTAAAACTGTGTTCAGCCACCTTAATCAATTTTGTGCTCTAAATGGGGGTGGTGGGGGTGGTGGTGGTGGGTTAAATAGAGGGTTTATAATATTTGTCCAAATTATGTTCCAAAACCAATTCAGATAAACTTCAACTATAATCTCTTCTCCCTCACCAGATGGCGCTTATAATTCCATATCGTAATCGTTATGAGCAGCTATTAATCTTTGTTCGTCACATGCACCCCATGCTACAAAGACAAAATTTGGACTACAGGATTTTTGTAATAGAACAGGTAAGTTCTGGTAGGTTTCTCATGCACTTCCTTCTTTGATTGTACATCTCAAGAGTAAGGAAAAGTTGCACACGAGCCACAGGGTACCCACTCGGCCGGAGCTTAACCCAGTTTCTGTAGCATGAAGCAACTAAGAGTATTGCTACTCCCCCTGAACGGGATGCTGGTCCATCGCAGGGTTACCCCCAGTATTTTGTCGCTGGTACCCATTTACATGTATACACCTGGTTGGAGACAGACCATGTGAAGTAACGTTTCTTGTCTAAGGAAACAACATGACGGACGACACCAGGCCTTGAACCACTGAACCTCGGTTGTGATGTCCCATGTGCTAACCACTAGCCAGGGCGGCCCCATAGCTGTCCAAACGATGTCTGTGATTGGCGAACGACACAATTGATATATCACTTGAACAATGCCCCTATTCCTAATTCCTATCCTAGCAGAACAAATCTATTGTTTTCTTAGCGAATCACATACAGACATCGTTTGGACAAGTGCTGGACTACCCAACTACCACCGACACCACTGCATGTCCACATGTCAAGTGTAGTAAAAAGCTAATGTTGTCATGTTTTCATAAACAGGCAGGAGATACACCATTTAACCGTGCCATGCTTTTTAACATTGGCTATAAAGAAGCACTGAAGATGGACCAGTATGAATGCTTCATATTTCATGATGTTGACCTGATCCCTGAAAATGATCGTAATCAGTACAGCTGCCCCTCATCACCCAGACATCTTTCAGTTGCTGTGGATAAATTTGGTTATAAGTAAGAATTTTTATTTCTGTCCTGTTGATGTTGGGCTAATTTTAATGAGTTTTGGGGAGCAGGGATGGTGCAGTGGTGAGAGCACTCGCCTCCCACCAATGTGGCCCATGTTCGATCCTTGGCCCCAGCATCATATGTGGTTTGAGTTTGTTGTTGGTTCTCTCCTTGCTCCGAGAGGTTTTTCTCCAGGTACTCCAGTTTTCCCCTCTCCTCAAAAACCAACATTCTAAATTCCAACTCGATCTGGAAAGAGGACCTTCATGAAAACCAGCTACAGCTGATGCGGCTTTCCTCTCTAAATATAGTTATTTATTTATTTATTTAAGTTGCATTTAAACAGAACTTACAGCATTTAATTTCCACAGTATGTACAGTGTAAGTTATAGCAGTGAAACAATTATGTTATGGAGTGATTATCATCTTGTGTGATCATGTCCTTAATTCTCATGACCTTTTTGATTGATAAGGCATTAATATTACAAGGAGAAAATTGATGCTGATCACTCTTCATAGGGCTTAAAGGATTAAGTATGATACAGGAATATTCTGTGTTTCTGATCTGTACATTCCTTTGCAGTTTGCCGTATGATACAATCTTTGGAGGAGTTGGTTCCTTTTCAAAAGAACACTTTGAACTTATTAATGGATTTTCAAACAAGTTTTGGGGTTGGGGAGGAGAAGATGATGACCTTTACAACAGGTACTATACTTGCTATTTTGTTTCAGTGTGCAATGAACAATGAACCAACCCAGGGTGGGGGGGGAGGGTACTCCCTTATATGACCTATATGGGGACGTGCCGCTGGAGAGGGTATGGTTTTTGGCATTTTTGTCCTGAACAGGGTATATACATTGTGATTTAACATGAGTCTGTCCTAAACAGGGTATGGTTCCAGTTAGCTTAGCACCTGTGGTGACTTCGATTGTACATTCATGCGAAGGCAAAGTCGTTTTCTTTTCAAAGGATCCATCTACCATTTTTAAAGCTTAGATCAATAACCACGCACCAGCTGTGTACTAGACAGGCTCCTAAAATAGAGGGTGTTGTCGTACACAGGGTAGGTATTTTCATGTTTTTTTGTCCTAAACAAGATCAGGGTATATACCCAGACATTGGTCAAGTACCCTCCCCCCCCCCCCCCCCCCCGGGTGAACCGAGCAGAACAAAAACTAGGCAGAACTACTGTCAGTAACTTATTTCTTTGCATACTTAGACCTAAATTGTCTTTGCATTAGTTTAAAACATGTTTTTCCAGCAATCACATGTACAGTAAGATTAAAAGTCAGATTACATTTTTGTCATGGACCTAAATTTGATAGTGATTGCACATTTGCATGTTTCTTCTCGTCATTAAGCTAAGTAAATGCATGCTGTTACATCAGTCTTATACAGTGTTCTTTGAACTTTGTTTACATTATGAAATCTTATGTCATGAAATCCATCCCTGTTGTATCAAATGTAATTGAACAATTGAACAATTTGAGCAGCTGCGTTGTATCAGATTTGCAAAAATGCTAATTAGTTAATTAGCATTTCATAGCTGTTCTGAATTAGAATGACAAGCATTCATTTTATATTTTCCTTATGAATTATTAATGAATCTTATAAACAAATTTATACCCTGTTATAAAATGCTCGAGGAAATGCGCACACTATGATTGGTGAAACCGAGTTCATTATAACTCAATAAAGCATGTGCGTAATGTAAGGTTCATTATAACCGTTTTTATTTTATAAAATTAATAAAAAAACATGTTCCTCATGCATTGTTGAGTTATATATTAAGCACTTGGGAATTTTTAAGAACACTTGAGAAGTGCGAGTCTCAAGTGTTCTTAAAAAGTCCCGCATGCACTTGGTGTGTTTTTTATTCCTTTAATAACCATTGGTGGTGACAAATACCTACAGATGTATAAAGCTTACATGGACTCCCCCCCCCCCCCCCCCCCCCCCACTCAAGTAATTTGTCTCTAACATGCTATTCTTCTACATTTTTTTTTTTAGAATATCTGCCAAGGGGTTTAAGCTATCACGACCATCCATGCAATTAGGGAGATACACAATGATACAGATAGCTCACAAATCTGCTCCTGCTGATGCGGGGCGGTAAGTTATTTGCCTGATATAGTTGTACCTACCGTAACTGACCACCCAAAATGTGAAACCAAGGTGGTTGCTGACGAGAGATTAGACCACAGGGGGTCATAACTTGAATAAATAGAAGGGGTGAGTGGAATAAAGCCCTAAGTGAATTCTGATCAGCTGCTAGCCTCTCCTTCCAGTTTGTCTTGTATATGCTCGTATATACAAAAGAAGAATTTGGCTATAGATCAGGAGTCACTTAGGGCCTTATCCCAAACTGGAATAAGGCCCCAAGTGACTCCTGATCTGGAACCAAATTCTCCCTTTGTTACATGAGCATATACAAGACAAACTGGATGGAGAATCTAGCAGTTGATCACAAGTCACTTAGGGCTTTATTCCACTCACCCCTATAATTATTGTGTGATCTTGTAACAAAGCATCTATCAGTGTAAAATATTGTATCATGTAGACATTTTCAGGTACCACGCAGCTCTTGTTATTGGAGCTGCTGTGTATCATATTATTCAATTTGCGTCTGTAATGACATCAAAATACATGTATGGGCGAGTGGTCACTAAACAGAGATTAAAATAATAGAACAATTCAAATTATATTTAGCTTTGAAAGTTGTTGCAGTTACTTAAAGGTGGTCAGACACAAAAGGTCATGTAGCAGGGACATGTCGCAGCGACATTTAGCAGCGAGAAAAATTTGTGTAGTACACACTGAGGGACATGTAGCAGGGAGTGTAGCGGGGACATGTAGCAGGGAAAAAATCACAGCGCTTGCACATCACATGAAAATGTCGTGGGGACATGTCTCAGGGACATGTTGTGACACATCCCCTCATGTGAACTGATACTATCATAATTATGCAACACCAATTTTGGGGACATTTTGTCCCCGCAACGTGTAGGTACTCAGTAAGTGCCCTTTTTATCTTTTTTTAACAGGTTTGAGAAGCTGCGAGATTCTGCACAACGGATGGGCAGTGATGGGCTTAATACTCTCAAATATACTATAATGACAATTACAGAACACCTCCTCTACACTTTAGTGACAGTGGATGTTAAAGATGCAATGGGAAATAAAAGATAGCATCATTTATAAAAGCCATCATGAAGTACACGACTTATGGCTTTGTCAGTGGAGGGATGAAGCATTTGATTTATTCATAAAAAAGAAATCCAAAAAAATCAAGTTCAAGTGAATTGTATCTTTCATACAGCATACTAATCTTTATTAGTTAAAGCATTAAAGGGAGAGTTTCACGGTTCGGCGCATGTGCACAGATTAAAATGCTTTATTCTCTTTCGGTTAAAAAAAAAAATCACATTTACTTCAATAATTACATACTATAATTAGTCCAAACAAAGCGAAGGATGACCACAATTCACAGAAAATTTTAACGGATTACACCGACAAAGTCAGCACTGAATAAAACCTTTGACCCGAAGGATTTATTCTACACTCTGGTAGCTTTCATGGCGCACATGGGTATGTATAATCATCTATTACCAGCTGACTGACCGCGACATTTTCATGGGCAAATTTCCCGCCAGTCTTATCTACTCGCTTCCGATTGGACTAAACAATGAAACTAAATGGGTTACGTGATAGCTTGCACATGCGCCGAACCGTGAAACCCTCCCTTTTAATTAACATATGTTTACACTTGGCTGGCACGGAAAAAATATCATGTATTCCCCTAATCCAATGCAGAGATCCTTAAGGCTTGTTTACACATGCAATTTTTCATGCGATTTTTGTCGCATTCTCCAATGCAATTTTTGTCGCATGTGTAAATGGGCAGCGATTTCAGTGCGACTGGGGTGTGATATTTGCTGCGATTTTCCAAAAATCGCCGCCAAGTTGCATCAGGTTTCGATCATGTTCGAAACCTGTGCGACATCGCGCGACAAATCGCGTCCAAATCGCACTGAAATCGCCACCCGTTTACACATGCGATTTGAAGATGCAACTTGCACGCGACAAAATTTGCATCAACAAGTGCGACAAAAATTGCACAAAAATCACCTGTGTAAACGGGCCTTTAGGGCTCATCACAATCCCTCCTCCCAATGGAGGGGTGCTTAACTCTTGGCTTGCACTTCTGTCATATCGTGTCTAAATCAAAATTCAGAAGCATTAAAAAACAGATTTCAATTCCAAAATGTTTATGGAATTTTAGAGAGTTTAAAACTACACATCTGGGCCAAAGTTTGAAGCTCCATCCCAGAGCATTTTGTTCAAGAGTTTATATAGGCAAATGAGTATTAAACATTTTTACTAAAAATGTATGGAGCAGTCATCTTGGTGTACTACTTTCAATTGGTACACCAACATGTCGGCCAAAACTTCATAGTACTAATTACACAAAAAATCTCATCACAAAAGATTGGATTACTCTTCATTAAATCGGCTTATAAATATCTATAATGCAAAAATAACTTTCAACTGGTTCAATTTTGTTTATTTTCACTTTAAGTTCTTATCTGAAATAGAGTGACAAATTGCATGACACATTTAAAACCTTAGCAAAATCAGAAGCAAAACATCATTAAAACCTGAAACTTTTTGTGAAGGATTTATGTCACACTGGTATCTACATGCCATGTTAGAAACAGCTTTGTAGGATGTAAAGTTGAGATTTTTGAATTTTTTGACGTCATGTGCAAGCCAAGAATAACATCAGCATGGGTGGCTACATGTACGTGTACATGGGTGCATGCTTACCATTTGTGGGGTGACCATTATATAATAGTAAGCGATTTTCCAAATTTACCGACCAACCGATAAAATTGCCCTGGCTTACCATTTAAATATTCCATTTCCCCATCCTGGTACCCGGACCATTAACTCAATTTAGCGATTTGAATTTTTCTAAATTCAAATGGTAAGGAAATTTCCAACATTCCATTCCGAAATGGAAAAATAGGACTACCTCTGGAGGTATTCCACAATTTCCGAACAGATTTTTCGGAATTTGTCTAATCCATTTGACTTTCAACCAAAATTTCTGGATTTTTTGGCTAAATGGTAAACACCCCATATGTACACCAGATGCCGGCCACCCACTGGACCAGCTCATGCTGGCCACCTCCCTTAGGGAGGTGACGGGCCAATTTACCTAGTAACCAACTAAGTTGAGAAAACCAGATGTTCATGTTTCACTCCCCCACTAATTATAACGCAGTGCCACTAACCCCTTGATTCATGCCCTATAGAGAGTTAAGCACCATTCACACCAATGGTTAAACAACTACATTTTGAACCTCTACTGCATCTTGAACGTTTTTAATTGTATATGACTCAAACTACCTGGAAGGTTCTTTATGTAATGATTTCACTCCAAATATTGTGGGAGGCAAGGAGGTGTTTTTCTAAACCAGCTGTTTTAAAATTATTAAACATGTTTTTAAACATGTTTCAGCATTAGTGTGAATAGGGCTTCAGATACAGACACATTATTAAGTGAAATCAGCCAGAACCAGTAAGCCAAGTGTCTGACTACATGTACATATGTAGCCTTTTATATCAAGTAAAATCTCAAGTTGTCACCCTCCTCTGGGCCAGCTCTAGCTATCTATCTTAAAGAGGTATGTATCTGCCTTGTAATGTGTTACATCTGTAGGAAGCAGTAAGCCAGATGTCCGTCTTATTTATTTACCGCATAGGTCTGTCGCTCAGTTTTGAGCATTTTAGACTGCTCTAAAAGAAAAAGAATATTAATAAAAAGGTGGCAAGGTGAAAAATACAAACTAGAAATGGTGCTTACAAGCGAAAGGAATAAATGTTAAAACATGTCTTAGAGAGGTGTCTGCCTTACAAGGGTGTCTACTTTGAGAATGTTGACTGTAGTGTCTACTAGGAGAGGTTATTGATTTTGATTATTGATAATAGTTATAATTATCAGTCTGTTAAAAAGTAATTTTACTAAAAAAGAGAGAAATTAGGTATAACAGACAAGTTGACTATAATTTTATATTAAATACATGTATTATAATTCAACACATTGATACACTGCCCAAATATGGTAAAAAAGTTATCGATATACACTATGTCTACATGACGTATATCCAACAATGGAGGTAAATTTCACATTTTGACAAGAGAATGTAAAAATGACGGACCGGCCCCAATATTTTTTTAAACTGTGCTTTGTTATCAATGTGTTAAATTATAAAAGTATTATAATAATTGCGCTCAAGCTTGCGTGATATCGCCTAATTTTAGTCGACTCGGGCTACGGCCTCGTCGGCTAAGAATTAGGTGATATCACGCATGCTTTCGTGCTATAATAGTTAATATTTTATACTTAGAAGATATTATTTTAACAGATATCTTTTAGTATCAGTGCCCTGTTTGCAGAAAAGGTGCATGCGAGTATTCTTGTACAAATTATTACAGCATGTTATTAGAAAGTGTTTTTAACTTGTTATGGTTGACTTGTTTATTAACCCTTTAACTCCCAAGAGTGCCAAACATCAAAATTCAAGAAAAATCCCAAATTTAATTTTTTTAAATAATGAAAAACAAATGGTACCAAGTAAAAGTACTGCTGAAGAGGTTTCATTTGAATGGTCACACCATAGGATTTCATCAACAGACTCAAAAGTTAGAACAAATGGTACCATGCAAAAGTACTGCTGAAGAGGTTTCATTTGAATGGTCACACATAGGATTTCATCAACAGACTCAAACGTTAGAACAAATGGTGCCATGCAAAAGTACTGCTGAAGAGGTTTCATTTGAATGGTCACACCATAGGATTTCATCCACAGACTCAAAAGTTAGAACAAATGGTACCATGCAAAAGTACTGCTGAAGAGGTTTCATTTGAATGGTCACACCATAGGATTAAGTCAACAGCCTCATTGAAAAGTTAGAACTTCATAATTTACATGTCTCCATAATTGACTTGTAGTGAAAGGGTTTATTACAGCCATGCTCCGTGACCAGTATTTTTGAAAATTTGAATGGAGTTTTCAAGCTTACGCATCGGTTTTATAAATTCATTCCGAGATTCGGAATTCCCGTGAAATTTCTAAGCGTGCTTTTTATTATAAAGGTGCAATGATTTTTAACTCATAGCTTTTAGCATGTTTTTGCATTTTTTAACATTCTGTTTTAGTATTTCTATTAATTAATAATTATAAATAATTAATTAACTGATTATTTCACAGGGCCCACATTGATAGTAGTTATATAACTGAAGTGGTTACCCTGTATAAATTATTTTATTTTAATTTTATTTTATTTAATTTTACCTATTTTAGGAAACAAAGAGCAACAAAATATCATTTTATTTAAAATGTTACATATCAAACAAATTGTTAGGTTTTTTTATGCGTGAAGCGAAGTTATTTTTCTGTTAGCTCGTCACTTTCAAATTGTTTTCCGGAGAGACCTTCAAGGTTTAATTCAAATCTCAGACGTTACAAAGAAATATTCAAATGTTCCTTGTGGATTACTGGTCACGCGTGACCGAGCATGGCTGTAATAACCCTTTCACTCCTTAATTTAAAGAGAGATGTATTTATTAATAGTTCTAACTTTTGAGTCTGTCACAAAATCCTATGGTTCAACAATTCATATGAAACCTCTTCTGCAGTACTTTTGCTTGACCATTTGTTTTTCAATATTTTACAAAATGAAATTTGGGATTTTTCTTGAATTTTGATTTTTGGCACTCTTGGGAGTTAAAGGGTTAAATTTAAGCTGATTTTCACTGTCTAATAAACTTGGAAATGGAATTGGAAATGGAATTGGAAGCCAGTCATGACCAACTATGAAAGTCACTCCTTATGACTTACTGATAATCGCGTTCGAAGAATGCAATCCTAATTTCGTGTTGGAGACAAATTTGAGATTTTTTGGTGGATGGTCTTCCAAATGGCCGCCCCTATTGGTTTTCTACAGGGGCTCATTTCCGCCGGAAATTCCTTCGAACGCGTCTCCATGATCTGTGATTACTGCTAGTTTATACAAGGAAAGCAACCAAAAAACTGAAACTCTTGCAATAAACATGGAAGTCACCATGTACTAATAAGCTCTTTTTAGGGACTGCGAATGAATGTTTCTGATTTCAATATTTTCTTGTTGTTACTGGAATGTTCAAAATGCAAGCTCTGGCCGCTTTGTAAGCAGAATACTGCAAATTCTGGTTCTTCCAATCTTAAAATGATTCTGCTTACCCCATATGGCCTTAGTTTCTAACTTCAGTTTTAAAACTAGCCATAACAAAATTAACAAGTTTAACATTATAGAAAGGCTCAAATGTTTTTATCTTATACTTGCGATGATTAGTATCAAGTTATTGTTGGTACCTTTTTGATTTAATAATATATAAAGTCAATAAATAAAAAAGGAGTTGTGTAAAAAAATGATTTTTAATAGAGATAAATACACATGTACTATTAACTTGTGGTTGGGCTATTTTTGATTTCTCCCCAAGAAATAAGAGAAAAAATAAAGAAAAAATATTCAACGTATCTGTGATACTCATTGACATTTTTTTTTATTTTTGTCTTTGTAATGGTCTGATGCCACTATTGATGACCAAGCCTTTCACAATGGTAGATGCCATTTCTGTGTTAGTTTTTATAGGCCTGGAGTCGGATTCACGAAGCCCTCTTAAGTTAAGACATATCCTAAGTGTTGTTTCTTAACAATAGCCTATTGTTGGAATGACAATAGACTATTGTTAAGAAACAATACTTAGGATATGTCTTAACTTAGGGGAGTTTCGTGAATCCGGCCCCTGGATTATTCCAAGATTAGGCTGCAATTTATTTAAGATGAAACTAGTAGGCTTAATGAAAAATATTTTCAGGTGTTTGGTGGATTTTTGTGATTTTGTAATGCTGAGGGAGGGACAGTAGGCCGTGGGTTCGATTTGGGGTCGTCAATATCCTTTTGGAGTAAAAAAATTATTTGATAACAGCGAAGAAATGTCTGTACAGTAAAATGGCATTGACTGTTTACAAAAGGGAAACTTACATAAATAGATCTTCCACTCTCTGGGAGCCTAACCCTATAAAAATTCCCATGTGATCAGTGGTTCATTAATTCTTTTCCTTACAATATCACAACAGGTTTAAACACACAGGTTGTGAGAATAAACAAAATGATCACCAAAGGTACAGTATTGACATTAATTTTTTAACAATAACCTCTCCCAACTAAGTACCATTTATGGAGACCAGTGAAAAGGATATCGATGTTGATAAATACTTTTCACAGACAATTTGAAAATGTGAAGAAGTGGCTGCCATTAGGCTACTCACTTTCTACAACAGATTAGAGAGTGAGTGGCGTAGCCAATACGCTAGTAGATTTATACTAACTAGAATGGTTCCATAATGGAAGTGAAGTGCTGCCACATTTGGAATCCTTAAGTAAAGGCGAGATGTGTCATGCAGGCTAAGAATCTTGAAAACGTTAGGCCAATAAATCAAATTTACACCATCGCCGTGGAATTGGGCAAAATCCTTCAGTTCTGCTGTGCTGTGCACTCCAAAAGGTCTCAGATTTTTCCCACAACATGTAAATAATCTATTTGTCTAGATTTCATGTTGGTTATTTTCCCGATTCTATAATCATACACCGCAGAATAGGTGTTAATCAGTTGAGCATCGACGAAGGTTCTTCACAAGTACAACCTAGGTGCTGATTGCTGTGGAATTAACCCAAAAATTGTCAGATTTTCCTTATTTCTATGAAAGTAGTGTGCTTTCAATGCTTTAACAGTGGCCTGAGAAAAAAGACGTAGTTTCATGGCGCCACCACTGGGGTCCCTGTGAAAAGGACGTCAGCTACTCTAACGGTTATGTGCCTGTTTTTAGTAACACGTGTACCGTAAGTGATCTCAAGGTCACATATTGAAACAATTTTATCTACCGTAGTTGTTTTGATCTGTTTTGAATTAAATCTGGTCTCTTTCTCTCTCGCGCGTGCTCCAGGGGAAGGAAAGAAGAGAGACCCTAGGAACGAGGTTGAAACATTGTGTGTATTTCTTGTTCTTTAAGCATGCCAAGCGAAAATGATAAAACGGTGAGCATCTGACCTCCTCAACGAAACAAACCAGAACAGAAAGAGCGAGGAAAATCTGATAACTTCTCGCTTTTTTCCACAGAGATCCAGCAACTATGTTGGCCTGGAGAACCTTCGTCTATGTTCAACTGATTTCCAGTGTACTTCTAGACATTACCTAGTCAAATGGATAACATAAACTGTTTGAAAACCAGTCAAAAGCGTTGTCGAAAGCATAAACAGTGAAAATAGTGCATAGATGCATGCTCGAGTCGGTTTGTCATCACTGTTTTGATTGGATGCCTGAAGACTCTCCTGAGACTGCTGACAGTTTCGTAGTATATCTTCTTCTACCCTTGATTCTATTTGGTTCTCTAACAATTCATTGTTACTTTCAGAAAACCGAGACAGACAGACAGACAGACAGACAGAAAAATTCTTGATTCTACATGATTAGTAAACCGCCTGCCTGAGCAGCAATAAGGGATAGATTTGCTTTCTCACAAAATTAAAAAAAAATGTTTTAAGTGGGAAATAACTACACTGTATTTTGTTAATTTTTACTATTTATATTTTCTAAATTACAAATTGGAATGATTGCGACTTTAATTAAAGACCTAATGATTTCTTCACAATCTGTTTTGCTATTTCATTGAACTTCTCACGATTTTCTCTCCACATTTTCTGAGGAAAAACAATAAACCACAAGATAAGTCTGACAAGTGTCTGAAAGACTAAAAACACAAAATAATACTTATTGTTTCTTGCAAGATAAATCCTTCATAGTTTATGCCAAAATTGCCGCTTCAATTACTCTCATGCTATGCTATCACTCGCAAGGCTGTACAGTGACATATCTAGGGATGAACCCCCACTAAGAATAAGGCTTAATGTTTTCACATTCAAGATTAAATACTTACAGAAGCATCTACATTCGCACCACTTTCATCATTTGGTTCTGTGGGCAAAAATGACTCAAATTAGAGCACACTATAGGCACAAGGCTGGATAGGGGTAGCCCTCAAATATTAGAAGAAAAAGAGAATTAAGAATAATTCTGCCAGTCCCTATTTAATATTTGAGTTTGGGGTGAGTCTGTGGATGTAACCCTATAGTGTAACAATTCAAACAAAAGCTATTGAGCAGTACTTTCCTGTGGTGTTGTTAATATTATGCTGCATAAGGTGGTTAGATCTAACTTTCAAATCTGTCGATGAAATTCTACAGTGTGACCATTCATGAAAGCTCTTTCATCAGATCAACAGTATACTCCATTTCTCACCTGCAAGCATACTGACAACAGAAAGAAGAATTTTTTCAACAGATTGAACAGGACTCCATCTCTCAGCACTGCTCTCATATCCCATAGGATCATCCCCAGGGGCATGCAGTATAGAGATACACACTCGACCATCAGGGTATACTAAATAACAAACACAGTACAGCTGTTAAGTCCAGTATACTACAGGCTTACCATCCTCTGTTTGAGTGGTGCTCTGTGCACATGTCAATTTGAGACTACAGTGTAAATTGTGAGATGGGGTAATGGTTGAACTCATTCGAAAATAGAGGATCAATAAAATGGCTTTTATGTAATATACATAGGGGTGGCGAATGGTACCTTCAAAATCGTAGGTCTCGGAAAATTTGGGTCCGGCCTCAAAATCTCGGCAGTTTTTGTTTTAAGTCTCAAAGTCTTGTTTGGCTGGTGCTTTTTCCGTCTCGGAGTCTCGGATACTTTTGTCAAGCATTCTCCTCCTTCATCCTTGTCTGTTGTTTGATAGGTGAATCGGATATTTTTGACACTAAGTCTCAGGCTCGGTTTTTTCCCGCATTGGTCTTGGTCTCGGGCTCGGATTTTATAACATAGCTGCGGTTGCGGTCTCGGATTTTGAAACAAGGGTCTCGGCGTCTCAACGAGTCTCCCATTTACCATTCGCCACCCCTATACATGTACAAGTTGTATCAAACACGAGGAAGAGTTTCATCAGGATTTCCAAACACCGACTTTGAGGTGTTTGGATACCTGACAAAACACTCAATCGAGTGTTTGATATAGCTTCTCAAATTGGTAATCACATACAGAGAAAACGAAGGAATAAAATTGTCAAAATCTAGTCTAATTACATTATTGTCAGATCGGGTTTCCACACCACTATCATGATAAATTTAGCAAATTTCCACCGGTTTTCCATGGTGTGGACTCTTATTTACCACGATTTACGTCATCACATGGTCAACCACGGAAAACTGTTGGAAACCTGTTTTTTTTTTTTACCACAATATTTAGAAATTGCGCGATGTTAGTATCAGCACTGTTGTCTGCACTCTCATTTACCACCCGCATCGACCAATCAGATTGCGAGATTACCGACAATTGTGGTAAATTTCTCTGTCCAAACTTGATGAATAATTGAAGGAGGGCACGGAATGAGGCCCCAAGTGACTTTTGACGTAACATCAAATTCTCCCTGTATTTCACAAGGGAATACAAGGCAATTTGGAATGAGAATCTAGCGGTTTATCAGAAGTCACTTAGGGCTTTTTTCCAAACACGCCTTAATCATTATTAAATGACAAATGAGTTTCAGAAGTTGATATCATGTGTGCTCTGTTCTTGTCCGCACATCAAGATCACCATCAAAATTAATGACCACTAGAAAAGCAACTAAAATTGTGCGTGTTTCACATGTAAAATAGCCTGTTACATGGAGGGTTGAAGAAGGCGAATTTGCTTATTTAACTACTCTTACTAACTTACCATTAGGGTGAAACATGTCACAGATGAACCTCATTTTAGGGGGGCTCAGTGGGTAGTCAGGAGGGAACACAAGTCTTGTAGTAAATACACCTCCTTCAAATGGGGTCCCTTCAGGACCTCTATAATGTAAACATTACATGTAAGTTGGACATGATGCCAGCATTCATATACTGTGAATCGAAAAGCTCATTTTAAGTGTATCCAACTTTCAAATGTATGCATCACAGGAAACCGACTAAAACTTGTTTGACTTTTGTATTTTTCAATAAATAACTAATATTATTGGCAAATAGATTAAAAAGTGATGATAATATAATTCCATAATGCAATTAATAAATATAAATATGTACTAGTGATTTTTTGAAAAATTGCAGCATTTTTACTCAAACAAGGGTTTTATAATTAAGTTAACTAATATGTTTTCATGTAATACCATGCAAAATGTAATTTTAGGATATATAAATACAGGTAGTTATAAGTGTTGTTTATTGTAATTATTGTATAAAATAATAATGAAAAATAAATAAAAATGAAACACTTATAATTAAAACACTGTACTCATATTTTTTTTCTATCGCCCAAGCATTAAATGCACTCTCTCAGACACATCAACAAAGTACATTGTTTACAGGTAATGCACAATAAAAAATTATCATGTTACTGGTACATGTAGCTTGATTTTTGTTCTGCTTTATCTCAGATTAGGGTAATGAAACTAAGACAAAGTAAAAATAAAATTGGACTGGTTTGAAAATTTTCAAACTAAAGAAAAATTTGAACCACAACATACACATATTATAATGTATTTATAATGATAAAAGTACTGTTACTAACTAAATTATAGACTCACGTTATTAAAGCTTCCCATTCAAAGAAGTTTTCTTCAGTTAGTGGACCTGAAAATGAGATTTAAAAACATAGGGACAGCTAAAGTCACTAAATAATGCATCACATTGCACTGCATTTGTATCATAATTTTTAACAATAGTTAAATTAGTCTGTCGGTTGTGATAGTCCATAGTTCTGAAAAGAACTGTTGCTGTTGACATTGACTGATGTTTCAACAACCTGAGCTGAAGTCATCTTCAGAGTCTTGTGAATTGTGAATGGTCAGTTGATGTTATATACGTCTGGTTATAACTGTCATTGGTCAGTTTAGCCATGATGTTATTGGCTGTAGAGACTCAAGTCAGTGATTTGTGCGTTTCGATCCGCATATTGTTAGTGTAATTTTTGTCGCTGTATTGTTGGTCAAATTTGTTGATGAGTTCAGTCTATTGTTTGTCTGTTCTGTTGGCAAATTGTTTGTAGGCCGCAGGTAGCTGTTAGCATCTGTTCAGTGGTGTCTGATCTGTTCTAAGTCAGTTACATATTCAAATTCAAATACAGTATTTCCTCAAAATAATAGTAGCCAGGGGCGATTGTTAATTTTTTCATTCCAAAAGGGGGGCTAATCTTCTAATTAGAGTGCTCCAAGAAATAAAGGAAAGAGTCAAATACACGAGTTCACGTCACTATAAAAAAAATGAAAACCTGCTTTTGTAACTTTTCTGTAATTTGACTGCAGGGAGGATGTGAAAGAAGGGGGAGGGGATGGGGGTGACTAATCGAGGGACAGCTATAATTCAAAGAAATACATTGTCAATGCCAGACACCAAATACATGCCAGATGAGCTTATTTAAAAAAGTTGACCTTGTCAACCCAGCATTTATTTGACTCTGGTGTTTATTCAGTGCCAGCACTCCAAGCTCATTTTTTCAATAAGTTGCCTTTACATGAAGACACTACTGCTGAACGTGTTCAAAATGGCCGTTCAATGAATTTGAAGCTGCGTTACGCAAATCCTTATGCCAGTACACATGTCTTGCAATGCAAGAGGAACAGATTCATCATTGACCTTAAACAGGAGAAAAGCAAGGTAATATTTCTTTGATTTAACGATGATTCTATTAAGTAACAATGCACGTAAGAAGTAGGCAATGCTAGCGCTCTATTGTTCCATGGCATTTCGCTTTCCCCACATAAGATCGTTTACAATGTAGGTTTTTTTACTGAGAATGCATCAACCTATGGACAACATGTTTTTTAAATAAAATGTACTGGAACTTTATTTTAAAGTGACGTTTCTTTTGTGCTACAAGATTTCATCCAATCGTGAAACTCCAAAACAATGGCCAAGAAAGGCTTCTAATTTTACATGTTTCCCACATAGAATTTTGGTTGTATTAAAACTCAGAATAGTTTTCACTAAAAGGGAATCAGTTAGTAGACTAGAGAGAAATAAATGCACTACCTGGTTAAGTTATGGTAGATTTTCACATTTTAGCCAATGGGGTGGACGGTTTAAACAATATCACAATTAACACCTTTCTGCATTCCCTGTCATTAGGTTGCCTACTTCTTACTAGGACCATTGCTTAAAAATCAATAAAACATAAAGTCAACTTTGTTGTTTCGAGCTGAAATCCTTTGGTCGCCAAATGGCGCCCTTCGCCGATAATTCAGTGGCCAATTTTTTTTCACTCGCCATGGCGACCAAAATGGTCGCAGCTTGGAGCACTGAGTGCCTGATGTTGAATTGAGAAAATATGCTTTGATACAGAGCTTTGATACAGTGTACATGGCAAGTTGATGTAAAAGAGATTAGTATTGTAATTTGACCCTTAAAACAACCTCCTCTGTCATTGATATTATTGATATACTGGTTGGGTTGCACAGTGGCCATGTTGGGGGTGAGAACAATGAAATTTCCATGCTCTGGGAATAAGTTTCTTTTTATGGAAACAATTTATTTTGTTTATGAACACCAACATGGTTGCCGTGCAAACAACCTACAGCCCATCATGATCAGTTGTACCCTGTGAGCAGTTGGCTTCTGCTATGCTCGCAGGGTAGATCAGTGGTTGTACAACGTACCTGCCAAAATACCTTCTGGGGAATTCAGCGTCAGCTCTGTGAAAACAATCATACAACTGCTGTTGAATGCTCTAAGAATAAGATTTCCAACTCTTTTTTTGTCAACTTGCAGCTATTTACAATCCTACACGTATGACTACTGAACCCTAGATTTTAGCCTTACCATAGAAAGTGACTGAAAGAGAAAACCCTGAGTTTTACTGAAGTAGTCGAGATTCATCTACTTGTTTTATTAAGTATCAATGTAAACGCCAATCTTTAGTAAAAGCTAAGGTTAACAGAAAACATGTTTCTTCTAAGGAATGGCAGTGGAACTCGTAAAAAACTAAACTGTTTTTAAAGCGTACATATAAATTTAAACTTAAGCTTATTATTTAGGTCTAGTAACTTCAAATTAAGTACTTTTGCCGCCACCTTCTTACGTTTATACTCAGCCATAAGTCTTTTTAGAGCTGCCCCTGCCATTTCAGCGGGTAGATGTTCCAAACTAAGGAAAAAATCCTACTATTATTTACACGAAAACATTTATATTTCGTCTTCAGTCGATCTTTGTCTGTTTCTCCACAGATTTAGAGCCCGCTATGTAGTGACCAGCACCTTTGCTTTCAAACATGAACTACGTCATGTATGAATAAAACAAAATGGCGGCCGCGGGAAATGAATCTCAGTTGCTTCCCCTCGGTAAGTTTTCCGTCTGTTTTCCTTGTTGTTTGTTGTATTTCAAGTCATGAATTCCCAGAAAAAATGTATTTAGATGGGATATACGAAATGCAGTTATCAGATGAGAGAGAAATCACATAAAACACTGAAATTTAGCTTCCTCATCAGTACCAGCTGCACGTGCAATCTTTCAGAATGGGCCATTCCATTTGATATCCGCACCTCCCCCCTATTGAGGTATAAGGAAATCTTGGGGGGAGGGGGGGGGATACTTGCGTCGGCATCCTTTGATCTTCAACAATTTCCCAAGGGGGTAACAGAAAAATCTGCTATTTCTAAGGGGGGTGTTCTGTCGGCACTTTGATCTTTTTTTTTCCTTGGGGGGGGGGGGGGGGGGGGGGAGATGTTGAGTGAATACCTCAATAGTGGGGTACGGGTTATTTGCACAAAGAGGTATACGTCAGATTTACGTAGCTGTCAGATTAAATTCGAGGAATCACGAAATTTTTAATCGTTCAGGGTACTGTAAGAAGTTTGCTAACTGATGAAGAGTTACAGATGAGCGATTTAAAGAAGTGACTCTGTTTTTGATCACGGTTCGGCCCTGAAATTTTATGAGACAAGGTTTTATGCCTGCAGGATGTGCAGTTCTCAATTTCTGATTAAAAGCGTGTCCAACACATTTTTAATCCATAGGTCGTGCATTAGCATACCTGAGGT
The DNA here is from genome assembly GCA_022457155.1 of Cladopsammia gracilis. Taxonomy (NCBI): domain Eukaryota; kingdom Metazoa; phylum Cnidaria; class Anthozoa; order Scleractinia; family Dendrophylliidae; genus Cladopsammia; species Cladopsammia gracilis. Next base: position 122,579 of record JAJGOT010000958.1, read on the forward strand.
CAACTTCCTCCCAGTTTACAAAACATGTTCAGCAGCACACCTGCCTCACATGAACCCCATTAACAGTAGTCAGACACTTTTTAATTTTCTATTTGAGCTACCTTTATTTGCTCATCTCTTTTGTTTACAGAGTTAATAGACAAGTGCATTGGATCTCGCATTCACATTGTAATGAAAAGTGACAAAGAAATTGTGGGAGTACTTCTGGGGTTTGATGACTATGTCAGTATCCTTGCTATCTGTAGGTAAAAGTGAATTGCTTTTGCATTTCTGTATGCACAATACCATTGCAGAGCAGGGAAAACAATTGAAATCCAGTTGCTCACTGGACCAGTAAATGTCAATTTTCACTTGTCCTACTTAAATTGAACTTGCCCAACAGGAACGTGACATGCATTATCAACTACAGAAGTTCAAGTACTAGGTACTGCCCATAATCGGTGGTAAACTATAACAAAACAAGCTCACATGTTGTATGTTAGTTATTTACATGTAACTGGGTGAAGGATACCAGAGTTGTGTCACTGCCCAGCAGCTGGAGAAGAGGCGGCAGAATGGATGCTTGACCTTGATCTTTATTATCCTCTACCACTGCTCTATGTTGCATTTGAAGAGCTTGCACTGGACTTGTGCTTGTGCTACAATCTCGGCCAAAACTGTTGAGACACATACTCAGATTTCACACTCCATTTATAAGGGAACATATTCCACACCCCTCCCTCCCCTTCCCCCTCCAAGCAATGTTGTTTGCGGTGGGTTTTTGTCTACAAACATTTCTAGGAACAAAGAACCAACATTGGGTCAGGGGAGGAGGAGGGCGGGGAGTGGAGGAGTGCATGATTTTCACGTCGGGTAATTTATAGGTCTTAAAATGAGTGAAAAGTATGACGAAAAAGCAATAGGTCTTAACAGGTTTTGGCCACGATTGTAGCTTGTTTTCCTATAACATGCCTGTTGGTTTTGGCACTTGTCAGCCACTATCACTATCAAGAAGCAATTGTATGATACCACTGCTTCTTGACAGAAATTTGGCAATTTTGTCGCCACAAGTTTATGGTAGCTTCTGTTTTAACTAGTCAATCAAAATGTAAGAAGTGTGGGAGGCAGTAACTGATAACTTTGCCTCTCACAGTTGCATTTTGATCCCTGGCCAGTTTGAAATGACACCAGAAAGTTTAATTTAATAGATGTTAAAAAGCAAACTATGTGACATAATTTGTTTTTAACAGCATGGTTTGTGTTGATTTTATATATGGAATTTAATATATGACTTGTGAGAATTTAAAGCCTTGATTCAGTTGTAGACATTGTTTTAGAAGATGTTACAGTGTTGTAAGTATCAAATAAGGGAGTTACAGTGTATGTATCCATACCCCCTACCCCCCCCCCCCCCCCCTCTCTCTTTGTGGAAGTTTGTTTTTGGTTTTAACCCCCACCCCTCTGGCTTTTAAAGGTGTGAGTGGTATAAGGCCCTAAGTGTCTTTTGATGTAACATGAAATTCTCCCTTTGTTTCACAAGAGAATACAAGGCGATTTGGAATGAGAATCTAGCAGTTTATCAGAAGTTACTTAAAGGTTTTTTTTCCAGGCACTCATTTAGTTGTAATCAGTATAGACTTATTTTTAAGTCCCCATACTGTAGTTGCTAAAATGCCTAATTAGCTGGCAGTTTTTGAGTTATCAAGATTCTGTTGAATAACAAAAAATGATCCCTCTGCAACCTACATTTTGAAGTGAACTGGCCATTAAAAAATAACATATAAATTATTAAAACATTAATTGTTAACATTAAGAAAATGTCAGTCTCTTCTATGCATATATGGTGTCTTGACAGTGAGAACACACCTGAAGGACGCAGAATGACTAAGCTAGACCAGATTCTCTTGAATGGAAACAACATCACTATGGTATTTGACTAAGTGTAATACATGTCTAGTATACATTTAAGAGTCATAAGTTACATGTATAGAAAATTTTATATAAAAATTAAAGTTAACCAATGCCAAGATCTATCCGGCAACTATGTTGATTAACTGTTACTGCGCCTTTCAATAACATGCGGAATTTGAAATTCAAATTTCAACCAACGGTTGCGTTTTACACTGCCGTCAATCATAATTAATACGAAAGCCAACGGACCATGTAAAAAAGAAACAAACAAAATGGATTGAAATTTACCAATCATAATGCACGGACGTGACCTTTTGACCTCATTGAAGTGAACATCTGTTTCCTGAGAGGTAAGCTAAGATGATTGACGGCAGTGTAAAACGCAACTGTTGGTGGAAATTTGAATTTCAAATTCCGCATGTTATTGAAAGGCGCAGTAAAATTCTTATATAATTTTTCTTTAAGTTAGTTAAATGACTTAACTAGCCATTGATTATTCAATCTCTGATATTAAAAGTTATAGACCTCAAGTCATTTTCTTTCTGTTCTGATAAGCTGAAAGACAAGTGTTGCACATTTAAAATTATAAGCTACATTCAAAATCATGGAATACTGAATATATGTGTTGTGGTTCAATTTTATCCTTGGTTCAAATTTTATTTTCCTTCGTTTAAAACTCATTACCATACATTACCATAGCCAAAAACAAAGAAAAATAAAATTTGAACCAAGGATAAAATTGAACCACAACATATGCATTCTCCCATCTAACTAGCCACCTCATGAACATGTGATGCTGATACCCTTGCCAAATAAACAGGGCTGTCACTAAGATTTCAAGTTGCTGATTGCCAATCCAGGTCAATATTATCATCTTTTTCTTTTGGCATCTTCAATTGAGAAATATACATTTGCTTGTCACTGTCAAATTAAACCTTATCAAAAATTTAATATTTGCTACTTATGAATTTTTGACTTTTTTGCCTTATATCTCTATAACTATATAAATTAATTTATGTATGTTTCCTTTTTTTCAGCTTATTCCTGGAGGAGAGTATCCTTTAGATACTAAATGATAGACATTTTTTATGCAAACATTTACAAACTGACAGTCACACTCAACCTTTTCATGATGATAACAATATTAATTATTAATGATCACAAGAATTCAGGGCAGCAATTGCTTTTAAGGAACGGAACTGCACTGTATGAAGACCATAGTAGTAATGAGGTGATCCAGAAAATATCCAGGCCAGCCACCCCCATGTTGTCACAAAAAGTTTTTTTTTGAAGAACCCACTCCCCTAACCTTTGTGAAAATTCCAGTTTCATTTCATACTCTCCTGGGCTCATGTTTAGCTTTATTTACTGCCCTGCAGGGGAAGGGTGAGGTATTCAGGTTTTCAAGTGACAGGGAAGTGCAAATGAAACTATAATATGCCTTCATGTCACTTTAAACCCAATGACAGTCAAACCCCATTAATAGACACTGAAGGGACCACGGAAACTTTCCATATTAACAATGTGTCCATATTAAGCAGGTTCACATAATTTAATGACATAATTTAAGTGTTTTATTGTTTTTAAGGGAGAATACAGTAAATTAGCATCCCGCTTACCCCACTAAGACAGTTAAAAATTATGATAGACAAATGTTCAAAATTGTCTTTCAACCAAACTGATAATACCTGTGTAGCTGACTAACTTGAGAACATTTTTATCACTTAGAATAAGCCAAATTGTCCATATTAAAGGAGGTTAACTTTGTACAAGATTGTTTTAATCGGAACAAGAAAAACTGTCCGTTGTCCTTATTAATGGGTGTCCGTATTAAGTAGGTAAATTTTAGAGGGAATGTATGGGCTTTCAGCCTGGACCAAGATAAGTGTGCTTAATAATGGGGTGTCCGTATTAACCGGAGATACTTTCGTAGGAGGTGTTTTAATTCCTTAACAGGTTTGTAGAGGGCCAGAAATCTGATATTTGCAACAGCCACCAAAGTCAAGATTCTGAGTTCTACACTTCTACATACATACATCATAGACACCGTCTGCAGCTTACAGTGTAATAAAAGAGACCTGCACCAAATACATGTACCACACAAAGAAAACATATAATATTAAAAAAACTGTTTTGAAGAAATCACTTCTTAAAAGACTGTCATTTCTTTACTGAATTATTGATATAGTTTATTTTGTGAAGGTGCAAAAGTTTCAAACTTTTGAGCTCTGGGCAGTGTCAAGACAACAATAAATGTCTGTAGGATGTGTCCACCTTTGGGAGATGTCCATGTAACAGTGAACGTTCCACCCCAGCAGGGGCGTGGCGGGGGGACTCCCACATAAAATTAACAAGGGTGATAATCTGTAATTTTTAAAGGAAAGACCCTAAATGGTGGAAATAAAGTTATCATCATCATCATCATGGTACCAGAAACCTGTTTTGTGGAAGTGGCTTGCATTAATTTTTACTCCTAAGAGGTTCCAATGATTCTTTCTGAAAAGCTGTTCCTGTCAGCATGACTCTTAACAGTGGTAATTTTCGATTCAAACACCCTAAGAGTTACTAATCCATGAATTTCAACCCCTAATAGGTACAATGATCACTCTCGTCACTATATCGGAGTCCCCCCCTCTCCGTCCCAAGTGTTCCACTCTTACAAGTTATAAATTAATAATGCACATTGCTTCTTCTCCCCTTGTTATTCCACTTTGAGCACTTCACTTCTCTTCTGCTCACTGCTGAGGATCTTTGACAACCTGGAGTGCATATTTTCGAGAGTTGTTGGCGAAATATCCGACAGCAGATTAAGATCATCAATCCAGAAATGCTTGAGAACTTTGCACTGAAGTGCATCGCGCAGGAACTTCACAAACTCTGTAAACCTCTCTGCCAGCCTGTCCCTTTCCCAGTCACGGGGTGTTTGGTTATACCAGAGAAGAGCCATTTTCAGGTGAAAAGATGACAGGCGAGAAAAGGTTGGTTCCTGTCGGAGGATTGTGTTGATCACCTTAAATAAATCATGACGGCAGCCATAGTCTTTGTCCATGTCCTTTAGAAGGGACTTCTGTGTCAATGTGTATGACTTGGCCCATGCTGTGTCAAGGTCTGCACCCGCTAAAAGTGGATTTAAAGAATTAAATGCTGAATTAAAAGAGTTAGCATCAACCATCTTTAGTATGTACAGCTCAAGATTCAAACAAATGCTGGGTTACCAAGTTGTGAGAATTTAAAAGGTGCATTTATGGAAGCATAAAAAACTTCGGATACCAAATATTATGTTTGCACTGGCTACCAAAAATGCTTATGGACTCTTTTACTGTACAGACACTAACTTTATGTAAACAATAATATTGCTTTAGTTGAGTAAAATGCACCTGCTAAGATAAATCTTTTAATAAAAATTCAAGTCATGTTAAACTATGTTTGTAAGCCAAATTCATTCTGGTCAATAGTTACTGGGCTGAGTACAAAAATTCACCTAACACAGACATCAAGCTTTGTAAGTTCAATTGTCATCCCCAGAGCTGGGCATGGTCCTTTGCTTATGCCTTACCTGGAAGAAACCCATGTTGGGGTGGTGGAATAAAGTATTTGTCACCACTGAGATGAAATGCAGGTACAAGCTGAACTTCCAGTGTCTTGGACCCCTCAGTGATGGTGACTTTGACACCTGCACTAGAGCTAGAAGCTTTAAAGGACACGGATGAATCTTCTTTGGAGCCCATATCTTGCACAGCAGAAGTAACCAGTTTAAAAAGCCAGGACTTGAATTTCTTTGTCATCAAGAAGCCATTTTCATCTGAATACTCTTTGTAAGGGGAACCTTCCAGTGCTTTGATGAGTGCGTGGTCAGCTTTGTCTACATCAAAAGTGACAAAACCCTTTTTTGATTTCAAAACAACATGAATGATAGCATCTTCTTCATCAGCACCAAGAAGTTTTAAATTCTCATACAAACTTCCACCATAATCAAACTTGCTGATCAGAGGAGATATCTCCAGGCAGTATTTGAGCACGCCGTTCTTCATGTGCTTGTCAATCACCTCTTTTGACCACTTGGTTTCTTCACTAAGAACTCCTCCCAGTTGGTCAAGGAATCTTCGCAGTTGCTGCAACAGATCGGTTGGAGTTTGCTGTCCAGATGCTGCGAGTGCAGGGCAGTTTTCTGTTGTCTTCTTGCCATTTGTACCTTGTGACACAGAAACTGCAGCAGAATGAAACATCATCACATTATTATACAATTATTTATGTACAGTTCAAGTGTTGATAATGCATTGCATATATATTTTATAATTTAGTAGATTTTATAGTTTTTAATAGTTTTTAATTAGTTTCGATAGTTGGAAATTTAGTATGTGATATTAGTTACTTTTAAGTTTTTAACTGTAAGAGCACATTTGATCATATTGACATGGAAATTACACTATGTAAATAATAAACATTATTATTATCTCAAGCTGTCAAAGAACATTACAGAGAATTTGGTTTTATAATAATTATTGTGTTGTTTCCTTAGACTGGAAACTTTTTTCCCATTATTCTCCTGGTGTATAAATGGGTAACAACCAGCAGCTAAAATTATAGGACAACTAATGAAATGCTGGGGGTAGCCCTGTGATCAATGGACTATATATAGCGCGTATCTTTATCCCTCGACATCCAGGGAGAAGTACATGTAGTGATACTCCCTTTTACTTAATGCAACTGAAACTAGAGATTTTAAAACTATGTAGCAGGAATGTGCAATCCTGTCACTTCTAGAAAAAAATTGCTTTGAGTCTCAGCACCCCCCCCCCCCCCCCCTTCCCCAATAGAATTATTACATCCTAAGGCCCTTCTTGATCTTACCTGGACATTTAAGGACTTTATTTCTCTCCTTGTCACTGTCTAAGATCCTGCGCAAACGATCAGCCATGTTTTCCAGCGTTTTACTCTGTATATGGTCAAGCAGGTTCACTTTTTCTACCCAAAAGTGGTCAAGGCTCTTGTTTGCCAAGGCACTATACAGCATTTCCATGTACTCAATAAATCTTTCTCCTAACATGTCCGCACCCCACTGTAGTCTTGGATTGGAATTGTACTGCAGAAAAACTGTCTTTAAATGATAACTGGTCAGTTTAGCAAAGGTGGGCTCTGCCCGGATCAGGGTTTTAACAATTCTGAGAAGTTCATGTCGACAGCCATGATCCTCCTTGTCCATTTCCTGTAACCTTGCTTTCTCCTTCATTGAGAATGACTGCCGCCAGAGAAGCTTGGGGTCACAGGCTGGGGATTTTTTCCCAGTGTATGATTTTGCAACGAAGTAGTCTGTGGGGCTAAGCTGAAAAGAGGGAACTAGGTCAGCTGACAGTTTCTTCCCAGTGGTCTTGTCAGTGATGTCTAGCTGAACTGCTGGGCCATGTGCTCGCACTTCCAGCTCAACAGGTAAAGCAGGATTCTTTGCTGTAAGTTCATTCACAGCTTTTTGCACAAGGCCGAAAAACCAACTGGCTCGCAGCTTCTCGGGCAGAATATATCCCTCTGCATTAGTGTACTTCTGCAGTTGGGATCCCTGTGATGCTTTCAGCAGCACAAACCCTGGGACCCCAGCATCTTGTTGTGTCACTTCCTGTTTGGTTGTATGCAGCACAACCATGACATCAACCTCATCAGCTGCTTCAGTCTTGAGCCTCTCATACAAGCTCCCTGTGTATTCCTGCTTGCTGATTGAAAGGGGAGAGTTACTGCAGATGGATGGCAAGATTTCATTTTTGATGTAATTGTCCACGAGGCGTTTGGCTTGTTCTGTGTCCTCTTTGGTTATTTTCACATGGTCTGCAGAATATCGCCGCAGTTGTTGAGTCAGTAAAGTTCTGTCACAGCCACTTTGCTTTGGTTGAAGCATGACGAGAAAGCTGGAACAGAGAGATTGTTGTTATTTATTAATAAAATGATTTTATTCAATACAGTGTGTAGTGAGCCTGTATTTACCTTGCTGTAAAAATGGCCAGAATTTCATTTCTTTCATTCATTACTCTCTTGTAATGACGGCTACCAATATTAGCAACTTGATTGAATTGGATATTTTTTTTTAGTTTTGTGAGTCTACTGTTTTAAACAGATCAACCAGAAACTGAAAATGATGTGTCATTGAGGGGGCGGAAGTGGAAAGGAACCCAACAAAGAGGGAAAACACCAATTTCACTTTCTGTTCTCTAGACTGATTACAGGACTTTTTAGCCTGCTTTGTTTGGCTTGTTTGATTTTCTGTTAAATTTATTTCAAAAAAACATATTTCATTTGAAGTTTTTATATTTACATTTAGAAAATAGCTATATGGACACTGAGGAACAATAAGGCTTGTTTTTTCACACTGTTATCCGGGTATTAAAATCTAGTTGCTTGCATGTATTTGGTTCTGTTATTTCGTAAATGATTTGAGTTTCAAAATTAACCATCACATAAAACGAAACATTTTAAGCTTTTATATGAGCTTATAAATTATTTTGTCGCCTATTCTAAAGACATTAGTTTGAGATCAAACCCTGACTCACCTTTGACTTCCGTAGTAACTTGATTTTCCAACAGCAATCGATCATGAACTGATCCAAAACCGAAAGTAATATTAATATTATTATTCAAACAAGGGTCTTTTCCCTGCTTTGTTTTTGGTTGTTTCTACACGTACACCACGTGGTTTTCCAAGAAATTCGAATCACTTCCGGCCAAATAAGGAATTTGATTGGCGGCGAATATCTTTTTTAACTTTTTAAAATCTGATAAATAAGTTATTGATAAATTGCCAATTCTAGTGAGACGAAACTTCCATGTTTTCTTTTGTAACCTGCGATGAGTGCTGCAGGTTAGGTTTTCTCTTAGCTTTTACAAATGTTTACTCGTTTTTATCTCGTTAATGCGCTTGCGCATTAAGCGAGATTTCGGAGTCGAGTACTAAAAAGGGACAAAAGTTGTTAACAAAATTTTGTGGACTTTTGTCCGGGGGGGTTTCTTGTTCGTTCTTTATAGAAGCTATATTAGGGTATTGAGGGTATGGTTGGTTAAAGCGGTTAGGATTTCAAGAAGGGCGTCACATACTGCCACTAAAATGTTTGGGGAGCACCCCCGGACCTATTGTTAATTTCCCTAGGGTATTGGGATGTCAGAACTTGTGATGAACTTGTCATATCTCACATTACGTTACCGCAAAGGTATTAGTCCTTGTTAAATTTCGATATCTCACGTTACCTATCAGTTTCAATCATTTGTCGTAAAGCCATTATAGCTACTTTAAAAGGGTAAAAATAGGTTAAATGCGTTTTCTTGGGAAACGTAGTTTGAGAATTTCACGGTGTATTTTACTAATGGAGAGGTTATAAGAAAGTTAAATGGGACAGGAAAGTTTGTGTGTTAATATGAGCGGTATGGCAGAGCAAAATAGCATGAACTTTGCGTTTTTTCTATTGAGTTGTGGTTACACACACCTTGGGTTTGGGGCCTTCCCAAGGGTTAATGGCTTGGGTTCGGTTTATCTCAGGTTTCATCTTACTCTTGGGGATGCGGTTACACAGTAAAAGACTCCCCAGGGTAAAATATAATAAGATATGAGTTCACTGACACTGCAGTTTACGCGCGAAAACGTACAGATCGACATGGATGACACGAATCGAGATCTTGTAAGTTTAATTTCAGTCATTCTCCTGCTTATCATTCGATAAATATAACAATCCGGCAGTTTTTTTTTTTGCGAGAAGACACCGAAGAAGACGCCTTCAACTACGCTATCTTCAAGGTTTGTCGGCGTTTTATTTACATTTAGGAGCTCGCCACGAACTTGCTCGTCGCCAAGGAGGGCTTGGGTATTTCCACGACCACAGAATTGGTTTCAGCAACTTCTAAATAACAATGCACTCGATCACTGGTGGAAAGAAAACTTTAGAGTTACAAGTAAGCGTGCAATTAACCAAGCGTATCAGAGGTCAACTCAGAGAGCAGCAGCAGGCGATTTCCTGTATTAGCTACGTTCTGCATTATGATTGGCCAAGCGGTTTGATTGTGCAATAGTATGGTAAACATGTCATAGTTGTGTTGATTTTTTGGCTTATAATGATGACGGTTGAATGGAATTGCGGCAAGCCTTCAATGGCTTAAATTTTTGCGTCTTTTGCGTACTGTTACATAATGAAACTCTAATAGTTTTAAAATAGCACAAAAGCGAAAGTACACGGGTCAGCCAATACTATGTTACCGGTGCCAAGTGCAGGTTCAATCAAATTAGTTGCAACCTGTAGGTAAACGAACTTAAAATATTCACCTTTATACGGACTTCTATTTTATGAAAGGGGTCAATCCGGCAATTTTTTTTTTAGTCATATGGGAAGTTTAACTGAGTCAGAGGCTGTCCTATTCAGTACATTTGATAGCTGCGCTCAAAAGAACATGCTATTTTGCTCTGCCTTTAACCGGAAATATCGTGAAAAGAAAAATTTGGTAAGAATATTCTGCTCCCGGAGGGGGGGGGGGGGGGGGGGGGGGACTCCTATAAGTCGTCAAGCGGAGGTGCTCGTCAGGAAAAAAAAGTGAAACCCTAAACTCTAAAAGATACCATTTTCTGGGAAAATGAGTTTTTTTTTAATCATATATTCTAAAAGATACTTAGATCCCCTAAATTTTAACCCCTAAAAGATACGACGAGCACCCCCACCCAACCACATATGCGAGTCCCTCCTCCGGGGTTCTGCTATACGTTGTCTACCCGGTATGATGAACAGCGAGGAGCGATTTTTTATGTCGCTTAACGAATGTCAAAGTGAAATCTCGTGAAAAGAGTTAATTTTACGATTCGTTTAAAGTCAACTCGCTTAAAGTTAAACGAAGTCAACTTTTCGCGCTCGACGAAGCTGAGAAATCTCACGCTGTATTTTTGTTCGCTTTTTGAGTTGTAATCTTTGTCTGCTTTTCCAATAGTTATTAAATATTTAGGTGTCATGATTATGCAATAGTATGCAAGAGAGGGTAGATTTTGCTTATTCAGCTAACTAAAAATGTTTCGGTTTGATTATGCAAGAGTATGGATTTCGGTTTTGTGCTATTTTAAAACAATTAATCATTGCTATTACAGTTTGATTATGCAAACAGTACGCAAAAGACGTAAAAATGTTCCTGATTTTGTTTATAAAAGTTATCAAGGAAGAATTTTAAGAAGCATTTTATAAGCGATTTCAGCGTGTTTATTTTTTAAGAGAGATTTTGTCTCTATTTGACAAAAAGACAATGTATTGTTTGAGTGGCAAGTAAGAGAGAGAAAACGTTCTTGGCGTATAAAGTCTATAAAAAGAAGACGAATATCAATTGCGTGTCGTACTGATAACATTGAAATCCTAAAGCGGACAAGAGAGTTACCTTAGAGTGCTCAACGTAGCTTGATTGCATTGAAATCCTGACACAAGAGAGTTGCCTTCGAGCGCTCAACGTAGCTCTATTAGCAAAGAATATAGCACACTTAAAGCAAGAAAAAATATATTTAAATCTATTATTTCGTTAAACAAAATTATCAATTGTTTGTAATGGTTGCTTTTAATGGTTCAGGTGCTATAGATTCAGTTTTACTACTAGAAAGTAGGTTATCTGAATTAAATAGAATTGCTCTTGATGTTGGAGGAGGTGGCGATTGTTTTTTTCGTGCCGTATCACATCAATTGTATGGCGATGCTACGAACCATTTTTATATACGTAGTCTTGGCATTGAATATTTAGTATATAACCCTGAACAGTTTATAGAGAGTAATACTGAACACTCTTGGCAAGAATATTTGAATAATATGTCATGTCAAGGAACATGGGCTGATGCGATTATCATTCAAGCTGTGGCTAATTGTCTCAATTTATCAATTTATATTGTTGAATCAAATGAAACTTTTGCTCCTGTCACTCTTGTTTAATTTCGTTCATATTACAAATTAAGTTATCGTCTCTTTCGTAGAAAAATACGTAAACATTGGGAACATCAAACTTTAAGAGGGTATAAAGGAAAAGTAACACACATCTGAACAGCGCCACCATTTTGGACGGCAATCTATCCGTTCCGATGTTAACCGCGTAACTCTTTCCTCCTTTCCCGTTCTAGATTTCTGTTCGTGAAATGACCAGAACTCAATTCATTCTATAGGTGTCAGAACATTCACTGAAGCGTGATGCTTGAAGTTGTTTCTCGCGGTGAATTTGCCTGTAAAGAGCTGTAAACCCGGCGCAGCTTTTTCTCGACAGCTACAGTCACAGGCAGCCCAAGCTCACGTCACGAGAAAGCGAAGGGTTAAGTATTAACCCTTCGCTTTCTCGTGACGTGAGCTTGGGCTGCCTGTGCTACAGTGAGCTTACTTTACCATTTTGTAAACAAGGCCAAACACACGCCAAATTAATCTAGCACTGCTAAATGAGGGTGCTAATGGGGGTACCCAATTGTCAGTTAACTACTATTTTTTTTCGGCCAATTGTCAGTTAACTAGAGGCTACACTGGTAGCCTATACTCATGCGCTTGTATAAGAAAGTTTAATGTTTTTCTTTTTTAACTGTGTCACGCTGTCGGAAATCGGTTCATTTCAATATTTTCATTCATTGATCTTATCAAGTGATTTAGCTTGACAAGTAGGAAATTACGTATATCAGTAAGGCTTTTAAATTTGCAAAGTTAAGATAAGGTTACTTTAAAGGCCATGAGAATGACCAGAGTGAATGCGTTTTCGGGATTGGACTTAGAACAGCCGCTTTACGAAAATTATTCGACATTAGATTCTCATCTAAAAACCATAATTTCTCACCTGTCAAGATAGCTTCCAAAACCGTAATAAGGATTGTCAGTATTAAAGATGTCTGTTTGATACAGGATCGTACACAGAGAGTATGGGAAGGAAAAAAATCGAATTTCACTGATGCTTGTGTCCATAAAATACGCTGTGGCTATATGGCCGGGTAACCAGTCAAGGTTTTCAAAACACTAAATAGCCGGCAGTCCTATATTCTCAGTAAATTTCTCAAAATCGAAAAATTTCAGCTAATCTAAACTATCATATGTCGATTTAGAAAGGTCAAGCGATCCTGAAATGCTTTATAGATTTCAAGCCTAGTGTTTGGTTTACGCTAGGCTCAGTAGACGAAACCATGT